>LPNX010967900.1:93524-144022 GCA_001517045.1 Pseudotsuga menziesii | reverse complement strand
ATGTTTAAGGGAGGATTTTCCCAAGTTGGTTTTGCCTCTTTCCTTGGTTCATATGGACTTGCAGTATGTAAAAGGGTGACTAAGCCTTGTTGCTAGGCCGTATATCTTTATTTATTACTCATAAAGTCAGGCTTAAGGGGGGGTTTTAGAATAATCAACCCATAGTATTTACCCACTTAGACATTATTTCATTTATTTTGTCTTATTTGCCTAGTCCATGAGTCCCACCATGTGCAAGTTGTCAATTGCCTATCCATAGAGGTCAAACTTGCCATTATTGACTCATGGAGTGCTTTGGAAAGTCCTGGGAATCAAATCTGCTTTATTCCTGGCCTCCTAGGCGCCCTTCTGCTTTTTCTGCTTTGTTGACTTCTTTTCCAGTTTTTAAAGCACATAAGGAAAGCTAGACTAGGTGAGGTGAACCTGTTTTATTCCCCTTTCATCCTCCACTCTTTCCTCCATGCAAAAGCATGTATGAGCTGCCATTTGACCACTCTTTATCTTGCCCATGCGCCCTTGCTAATTCGTGGGGTGCTTGATAGATTTGGGATTAGCTTTTTACACCTATGGGGGATTTGACTATTTTGGGTAAGCCTGCTTTATGCTAGATTTGGATGCTTCCTTATGCATTCGATTTGCTCATGTATTCTATATATTTAGCAGCCTATGTTATTACAGGGTTGGCTATTGTACACTCAGTTAATATAATTTTGTGTTGCAGCTCCATATTCAGTCTCCATTGTTGATAATTTGCATGATCAATTGTTAATTGCTGTGAGTGAAATTAATCTACTGCAGGCCTGAATTTCTACAAACATTGGACAAATTTTGTCCTTATGAGCTCAATATTTCAAGATGATATCATACTTAATATATTGAGGAAGGGGGGTACTCATAACACACCTGTATCTTCTAGTGAGGTAAACATGACTGTCATATTAACACTATTTTTTTCTTAATTATCACATTTATTAGACATCGTTCAATTTTTACTTTTCAATATAAATATGTCTTACTTCATGTGTTGTGGCAGGATCACCATGGATAATCACCATTGGTGTCGCATAAGGTAAATGTTAGCATAATAGTACCTAATATAATCAATGTAATAGTAACCAGAATTCATGATTATATTACAAATGTTAACATTTTTCCTTTTTTATGGTTATGAGATCAATATTTGAAGATGATATTATGATTATTGTATTATGGAAGGTGGGTTCTCAGAACACACCTACAACTTCTAGTTAGGTAAATGTGGATGTCATATTAACACTAACATTTTTATTCATTAATCATGTTTATTAGACATGGTTCAATTTTTACTTTTCAATATGAATATGCATTTCTTCTTCTATTGTGGCAGGTTGACCATGGGAAGTCACTAATGGTGTTGCATGAAATAAATGAATATAGCGTAATAATACCTAAACATGATTAAAGTAATTATTTTTCTTATTATATGCATGTTATGTTTTTGACATGAATTGTTGTAATGATAAACATAAATTAACTACTTTTATTGGCTGATATTTGTAGAGAACACCACATCAATATGACGAGGTGGTCAATGAGTAAGATATATTTTATTCAACTAACCCAATGGAAATTGTGATGAAGGCTTTGAAAATGTCCAACCAAGAACTTCTTAGACTGATTTTAATCAGACCTAGGATTAAAGAAATCAAAGCAAGAATTGATGACTTGAGGAAAAAAATAGAACAATATGGGGTTATGTGGCATCTTTGAAAAAATTTAAGAACTAAGAAATATATTCATTTATGTTATTTTAGTTCTATTTTTTTTTATGATCTAACCAATTAAAGTCTTATTTTTGTAGGGTTTTTGGAGAAAACACTTGTGCATCGAGTACAAGTTGTAGAGGGATGTATTGATAGTAGTGATGCTTCAACATATCATCAATATACGGTACACAGTACCAACAATTCTATTTCATACTCCTGATATGCAATCCCCTTTAGATGGTACAACCTCACTGGATGTTGGAGATGGTACCAGTAGGGCCCTTCACCCACTACTACTTTAGAGGATGTTAGAAAGGAGAGTAGCATCAATTGTGAAAGTTTCTATCTCGGAGTAGTATGTCTTGTTAGAAGGAGATCATTTCCCATTATTATCTTCTTGCTGGAACAATATTTTGTTCCAATCAAGATACCAAATATTGCAGGTATTATTTAATTAATTTAGTATTTTTTTCATGTGATTCAAAGCCACATACCTCTAATTATTTTTAATTAATTATCATATTGTTTTTGCAGGAAATAATGTTTTTTTATAAGAACCTAGATGAGAAGTCATTGGATATTTTTTGACCCACCATTTTTACACGGTGGAATTCCCGAAATAAAAAATTTAAATATAATATGATGAACCACATGGTCAGCTTGTTTGGTGATACCTTCAACAAAAAGGGTTCCACCGCAACAATTCCCAGGGAACATTATGGGGACAATTTGAAAATTAACCCTGAGTATGAGAATCCTTCAATGCTTCCAGAGAAGGAGTAGAAGGATCTCATGGATGATGCAAAGAAGAAGGCATTGAGCATTAGAGGAATTTTGAGGTCCAAAACGGGCCTCCTAAGGAAGATAATAAAATAATAGTTAAAATAATAAAATAATATTTATTAATTTTTGAGGAAGAAAGAAAAAACCTACTTTTTGTGTTTGTATTTTTAACATATCTCCCTATTTTTTTACTCAAATTTCAATTGGGAGAGCTCGTTGGATGTGGAATTTGATTCCCCCACTACCCCAAAAACAAGAAATACCTGAAAAAATGTGATTGATGATGTCATCATCACATTTTTCAGGTATTTTTTTTTTGTGTAGCGTGTTCTGTCGAATTTATGCAGTGTGGGTACTAGTCGGATGCAGAATCAAATTCTGCATCTAACAATCTCACCCAATCTAAATTTGAGTAAAAAGATAGGGAGATATGTCGAAAATAGGAACAAAAAAATAGTTTTTTTTATGACAAATATGTCAATTCAACCATTATGGTTGACTCACTTTATTGAAATTCTATTAGTTCTTGAATTCTAACTCACAAGAACTTATTGTTGGCACATTTTCTTATAAGGCCCATTTTAGACCCCAAATTTCCTCTAATGAAAACAAGGAAAGACTTGGCCACTTGGTTCAAGAAGGTATCACACATATCATTTTTTCAATGAAAAATGTTCAATTTTTTGTTTAATTTTAAATATATTTAAGTTATGTTATGTAACATATTTGAAACATTTCATAGGCTCCCCGATGTTGGAAGACTCAAAACCCATCCTAATATTTTGGATAAAATAATTAATCTTTTCGATTAATTTTCTAGGTCCTACACTAGCTAGGTTGTACCCAAACCCATTTTTGAGGTCAAACTTGCCCAAACATCCTCCTAGAATGAGTTATAAAATACTATATAATATTATGTTAACTATGTAGGCTTCCCATATTGGATAGTGCATAGTCCTTCTTTTTTAAGAGTTTCTATCTTTTCTGTAGTTTTAAGGAAAAAGCTAAAGCTAGTTTTAAGGTAGTCTTCCTTTTTTTTTTGCATCAAATCACCTACATTATTCTCCTAATCTAAATGCATGATAAATTAAAATTTATATAAATTATTAGATGTACGTACTTATTCAGCAAATTCGTTAGCATATTGAATGATTTGGAAAGTGCTTTATGCACCTATGGGAGATTTTGACTAGTTTAGTAAGACTAATTATGTATTGATTCAAATAAAAACCTAACGCTTTCAAACCCTTGAAGTATCTAATTTATGAGAATCCTACATATATTTAATGATATATATTGTAAATTAATATCATCAACAATTTGTGGATTATCACATAATCATTCTCCTTCTTGAGTGTTTCTTGCATATTTTCAAGCAATTTTGTGAGTACAATTTTTCTAAGCTTGGGATAAATTTCCACATGGTATCATAGATCCCTTAGTAGCTTGATTGTTCTCCTCTTCAATTTTATTTTGTAGTTTCAACATCACTCATTCAGAGCACAGACTCTCTTGTCAAAGATGTAGTTGTTGAATATTGTATCAATCTCAACCAATCATCTTGAATCCATTCAATTACTTCGAATGGAAGGTAAGGATGGAGATTTTGATGAGTAAATCCCTATTGAAAGTGACCATGGAATATAAGTATGATCCTAATGTAGTAGAAGATAATATAAAATAACATAATAGGATAGATTAGGTGTATGGTCTCTTATGTATCAACATTTTGAGAGACCTTTTATTTCCTCCTGATGGTCTTACATCACCGAATAAAGTATGGTAGAAACTTCAAGCTTTGTTTGGGAAGATTGATAAGATGAGAGAGGTTACCAAGTGGAGAATGAGATGATAGCATTGATTCCAAGCATCTTTGAATCCTTGCAAGTATACTTCTTGAAAATCAAATCACTGATTTTGCATCTAAAAGAATGTGGGATTGACAAAGAAGATGAATAACAAATCTTCACCATTCTTTCGAAGGAGAAAGAAAGATGGAAGGAGGATCCAGTTTTGAAGACCAAGAGAGAGTACATGCCCTAGCTACAAGCACTGTAAGATATCCTTCCTTTCTCATTTATTATAGAGATTCTAGGCACATGGTTTCAACAAATGAAGCCCTATCATCTCTTGATGATTCGAGTGGTCCTAATTTTTGCTTGGAGATAACTCAGAAACTGAAAGTAAGGGTAAAGATAGCATTTATTTTTACCATGGTTCCTTCAATAATGTTTTGTATATCCCAGGTCTTGTTCCTAATATCTTGTTAGTATATCAGATGACTCACACTAGATGTCCTAATAAGGTTGTTTTCTCTCCTAATGAAGCTTAAATACCTGATATTGTTAATGGTAGAGTCATTGATAAAGGTTTTGTCGATCATAGTTCTAAAGTATATAGGTTCTCACACTTCATGCATTTCTCTAACCCATACTCTCTTCTCACTGATGCCAATGAAGCAAGCAAAATTTGGCATGAGAGGTTTGGTCATCTAAACTATAAATAAGCTTCAGATTTGTGTGAAAAAATATGGCTTTAGGATTACCAAACTTAAATTTTTACAAACTAATCAGTCAAGGTTCCATTTTAGGAAACCATCTAGAACATAAGTATGAGAGAGTTAATCATGAGTGAAACTCAACACCTATTAATCTCATCCACAGTGAAATTGTTAGTTCCTTCCCTCATATTCCCATGAGTCAAGACACGCATTTATTAACCTTTAGAGATGACTTTTCCATGTAATGTTGGGTTTAGTTCCTTAAACTAAAGTTTGAAGCCTTTTACCACTTCAAGCTTTTCAAGGACTTGGTTGAGAACCAGTATTGGAGGAAACTCAAGATTCTCATATATGATAATGGTGGTGAATATGTCAAGTCTAAGTTCACTAATTATTGTGAAGATGTAGGTATCTAGATGAAGAACTCTATTCCCTACAAACCTCACCAAAATGGTGTGGTTGAGAGGAAGAATAGAAGTACCAAGGAGATGGATACTTGTATGTTTGAGTATAAGACTTTTCCACCAAAGTTTTGGAATGAAGCTATAAACTGTGCATCCTACATATAGAATAGGGTTCCTCACAAACAACTTAATGGAGCTACTCCTTTAGAAGTTTTGAGTGGGAATAAACCAAATGTGTCTCATTTTAGTATTTTTGGATTAAGAACATGGGATAGAATTCCATTAGATAAAGTGAGGGATTTGGAACCCCAAAGATAAGAGTTCCTATTTTTTGGGTATTTTGAATATTCCAAAGAGAAAATTATGATCAACATGATAAAACAAAAAACCTTCATTGAAAGGAGTGCTTAGTTCGAACAAAATCCTATGGTAGCAACATAAATTGAAGAGTCCTCCTCACCTCCTCCATATTTGTTTGTAATTGAAGGAACTAATGAAATTTATGATTCTTATATTCCTAATAATGATGATTTAATTTCAGATGAAAATAGTTCCACAGTTCAAATTGGGAATAAAATACCACCCAAGTAGGAGGGGAACTACTTGGGAATCCTAGTGATTCTAGGAGGACTAGATCTCACTTCAAGAGTTCCCATTCTGTCAAGGACCCTTTCCTTGAAGATAAGTTTCTTATAATGATTGAATCTGATCCACATAAACATTAAGATTCATGTTAATATCTGATATGGAAAAAAACCATGAAGGAGGAATTTCATTCACTCCATAATAATGACACATGGGATCTATTCATCCCCTCCCCCCAAGGAGAAATCTAGCCAGGTGTAAGTGGGTTTTAAAAACTAAGTTTACTAATGATCGTTCTCCTATGAAGTATAATGAAAGGTTAATGTCCAATTGCTTCTCTCAAGTTCAAGGAATTTACTACAATGAGAAGTTTGCACCAGTTGTAGAGATGGACTCCATAAGACTAGCTTTGGCCATTGCAAGTTCCAGGAAGTGGGAAGTACATCACATGGATGTAAATAGTGCTTTCCTACATGGTGGTCTGAAAGAATAAATATATATGAAGTATCCAAAATGTTTTGTTACTAAACCATGTCTTTTGTGTGGGTTGAAAAAAACATTGTATGGGATAAAACAAGCTCTTAGAGCTTGGGATGCCAAGATTGATAGGTTTTTTCTATAACTAAAATATTGTAGATGAAATTCGAATCCTAATGTATATTTGAACCTGATTCATGGTTACTTAATAATAATTGTATTGTATATGGATGAAATTCTGATCACAAGAAGTTCCAAAGAACAAATTTCCTCCTTGAAGGATGCAATGAACCATGCCTTCTCAATGGATGATTTGGGATTGTTAAGCCAATTTTTTTGGAATGAGATTTATCAAAACGATATTGGAATCAAGGTACGTCAGTCCAAGTATGCTTCATATATTCTTAATAATTTCATAATAAAGGATTGTAAGCCAAGAAATACTCTCTTCCTTTCAGGAGTTAAGCTTGAAGAAGCACAATCATCTCCATTGAAAAACAACACCCTATATAGGAAACTGGTTTGTTCTCTTCTTTATTTGATTCATAATCGACCTGATTTATCTTGTCAAGTGAGTGTGGATTCTAGATACATGTATCAGACTCATGAGATCCATTGGGGGGAAGCAAAAAGAATCCTAAACTTTGTAAAAGGAACAAAAACTCATGGGACTCATTATGTTTCACAATCTAGCCCAGAGTTAGTTGGTTTTACTGACTTAGTTGGTTTTACTGACTTTGATTGGGAAGGTGATAAAATGATAGAAATTCAACTTATGGATGTGGTTTTATTATTTCAAATGGACCAATTAGATGGTCAAGTAGAAAACAAAGTGAAATTTCACTTTCATCTACATAGTAAGAGTACAAAGGAGCTGTGAATAGAACTACTCAATGTTTGTGGTTGCATGAAATACTTAGAGAGTTTGGGATCAAGTCAGAGACTTCTACAGTCATCTATTGCAACAACCATAGTACAATTAGAATTTTAGATGATCCAATACTGAGTTAGGGAAGGAAACACATCGAGATCCATACGCACTACATAAGAGAACTTGTGCATAATGGGGTCATTGATTTGTAATACCGTGCACCATCTGAGCAAGTTGCTGACTTCTTCACCAAGATGTTTTATAAGAGGACCTTCAAAATTCTCAAGTCACTAATTTGGATAGTTTATCATGTTGTGAAGATATACTGAATACCATTTTTTTTACCGTTTTGTTCATGTCCATGTTTAAGGGAGGATTTTCCCCTTGTGGTTTTGCCTATTTCCTTGTTTTGTATGGACAAGCAGTATGTAAAGGGTGACTAAGATGTGTTGCTAGAAATTATATATCTAATATTTTTTTGAAACTGTACATAAATTTAGGATTAAGAGGGGGTTTTCGAATAACCAAAACCATCCCAATACTTAGGATAAAATAATTAATCTTTTTTATTAATTTCCTAGGTCCTACAGTAGCTAGTTTGAACCCAAACCCATTTTTGAGGTCAAACTTGACAGAAATTCCTCCTCGAGTGATTTAGAAATATATTGGATAATATTATCACAAATATGTAGTCTTTCAAGATTGGCAAGTGCACAGTTCTTCTTTTTCATGCGTTTCGATCCTTTCTACAGTTTTAAGGAAAAATCTAAAGCTAGTTTTAAGGTAGACTTCCTTGTTTTTTGCACCAACTCACCTCCCTTATTTTCCTCATATAAAAGCATGAAAAATTCAAATTTCCATCACTTCTGAGTTTTAAATACTCATTCATCAAACTCATTAGCATCTTGACTAATTTGGAAAGTGATTTATGCACCCATGGGGGATTTTGACTAGTTTAGTAAGCCTGATTTTGCATCGATTCGAATGGAAACCTAATTATTTTGAATGTAATGAGCATAAAATAATTAAATAATTAAATAATTTATGAGTTAGGCTAGTATGAAATGAGATGTCTCCTCATCATGAATATCCAATCCATATTTAAGGCCAATACATCTTTGTAAATAGTCATCATCTAATATATATTATTCTTATTCCTCATCCAACATGATAATCTGATTCCATTATTGAGAGATCAACCAGACTCGGTTTCTCCATTTGGTATCAAAGTGGATTCTCTACTGCACTCTAAGCTCGAACTTGGATCATCAACCCCTACTTGAGGTCGGACTCGGCTCATCAATTTTTTATTCTTTCGTTTCTCCTTTTCACGCATATTCTCTTCCATCCCTATTCACTCATCCTCTGATTTATTCCACTGCTCCACACTACTACTCCTCTTCCATATCCACACTCTCACATCGCTACTGCAATCCTCCCCGATCCTCACCACTCCACGTTCCTCTCCAACGCCTGCCTCCCCATTGTTTGCTGCTCCATCCTTCTTCCTCACCCATGTCACCTCTCACTCCCTCCCTCCTGCGTGAGCCCATCGCTCCACTCCCTCCTGCACACTCCAAACCCTCTGGAAACCATCCACCAACTCCTTTACACCGTGCACTCTTCCACCTACCCCACATTCCTTTGCATCCCCTCTCCACCGACATTCCCTCCTCCCTTTCATTCCATCATTGCCTGCTCATTCCCAAGGCCGCCTACCTCAACCTTTTATCTACTCACCTCCATTCATCTACTCATCCACTCTTCTCTAGTACATCCACTTCACACACTCACTGCTACTGGATCCACCTATCTCCACTTCTCCACTCATGCCTAGTGCCTCCACGCCTCACATTGTCATTCCCTCAGCACCTTCAACCCTATGTGCCACTGTCTCGGTCCCCTCCACACTAACGTAAACCAGCAAAAAAAATAGAAGAATAAAAAAAACAAAATTTTAATGCTTAAATCTTATATATAATAATAATAATTCATTATTATTATTATATTGTAATATTTATTTGAAAAAAAACTATATACAAAATATTCTATAGTTTATTAAAATAATAATAATAATAATAATAATAATTAATTAATTAATTAATTTATATATTAATATTCAAATTTCACCTCAAAAGCGAAAATAGCGTTGAAATACACACCTCTGCATATAAGGTCCAAGACCATGGAGTAATTGAAAGAGAGAATGGAAAAAATGGAGAAGGACATCAAGTCCGTTGTCGGTAACAAAAATGGCTCGAAGGAAGAGATGCAAAATAACAATATAATACTCAAAGATGAGCTTGTTTTTGTACTAGAAAAAAGGATGGATAAAAATTTTGACATCTTGAGCAAAAAACAAAAAGACCTCGATGACAAAATGAGTACCATGACTCGAAACATAAGCACCTTAAAACAGAACATGAGCACCATGACGCAGAACCATAATGCATTAATCGAGATGTTACAAAATATCATACCCATTCCAAGCGAAGTTAGTAGTCCAAACATGTTAGACGCCTCATTTCATGTTGCCACCCAGGAAACAATTGCAAAGAATAAAGAAGAGTTGAAAAAATCAATAAATATTAAAAATGCGACTCTTAAGCAAGAGATAGAAACAAAAGTGCTGCCAGATATGGAGTCACAATTAAACAACAAAATAGATGCTATCAGTAGGATAGTAGAGAAGAAAAGGATAAAAATCACCGCCAACAGTGAAGTAGTTCAAATATGTCACTTTGATTGTCCAATAGTTTCGAGCCACCATAAAACCACAAGGAAAAAGGAAATCAATATTGTCCTCACAAAGTGTATCTACCTAAGGAAAAATGGAGTTGTTGAAATACAATGGGAGTGAAGACCAATGCATTGCTTGGCTAAACAAATCAGAAGAATATTTCAACGTTTACAATATTCAATCTGGAAAGGCGAAGGTGATATATGCATCAATGCATATGGAAGGGTATGTCTCTAATTGGTACTTATGGTGGAAGAGAGATAATTTTACCTACATCTAGAAATTGTTCAAAAATTATTTTTTTAATAGGTTTCAAGGAATCAAAGAAAATGAATTTTTCAGTAAACTTACCACATTACAACAGGCTGGAAGAATTGAGGAATTCACACATCAGTGGGAATCCTTATTGACATAAGTAATTGGGTTTTCTGACAAGCAAAGACTCCAAACCTATTTAGGAGGTCTTAAACCATACCTCCAAAAAGAGTTAAAGTTGCATGACATACCTAAGATAGAGGTAGCAAGACATAAAGCAAAAGTCACAAAATGTAAATTGGAAGGAATTAAAACAAGAGGCGATGACCATTATTGACAAGAAAAAGAGACACAATGTAGGTACTATGCAGATACTTGGTCACCCGGTAATCAATGCCACAAACCTCAATCATATGCCTGTGAAATGGAAAATAGATCGAAGTCATCTAACATTTACTCTAATAATAGAAAAAAAAGAAAAACATATGTTGTCAATGCGATGATGAATGGACCCCTGGTCATAAATGTAGGAACAATCATACAATACAATCCAAAATCATCAATGGAGAGGAAGTGCAAGTCTTTTTTCAAGAGACCTTGTCCGATTCTAATACCAACACTGATTCAGAATGAAGAACAACATTAGGAAAATGCTTAAGCTTTGACGACAGAGATCCCTTAAAGGGAGTGGAAATGTAATGAACATAAAATAATTGAATAATTAAATAATTTATAAGTTAGGTTAGTATGAAAGGAGACGTCTACTCATCATGAATGTCCAATCCATATTTAAGGCCAAGACATCTTTGTAAATAGTCATCATCTAATATATATTATTCTTATTCCTCATCCAACATGTTAGTCGGATTCAATTATTGAGAGATCAACCAGACTCGGTTGCTCCATTGAATCCTTAGAGTATCTACTTTATGAGCATCCTACATATATTTAATGATGGCTGGTGTAAATTAATATCATCAATAGTTTCTGGATTATCACATATTTAGTCTCCTTCTTAACTGTTTCTTGCATATTTTCAAGCAATTTTGTGAGTTTAGTAGTTCTAAGTTTGGGTTAAATATTCACACCCAACAACTCTAAAACGAAAAGTGAAATATTAGAAAAAATGAGCAACACAAACTGGGCCAGGGTGGATATCGGAAACTAAAAGCATGAATTGTAAGAATCAAATGATTATTATTTGCAGCCAATTTTTTTCTAAATATAGAAACCAAATAATTGATTTCTCACAATCAATTTTCATGGCGTTATGGTTTAGGTAAATTATTTTCAAGAGGCATTCACTAATGAATAATTGAGGCTTGACTTCAAGTACGATTTTCAACATGTGTTTGAAAGTTGAAAAATATTGGGGAAAACCCCATTTTCCCCATTGACGCACACAATGGGTAAATAAAACCAATGAGGACATCATTATAATGTAATTGTGTATTATATTCATGAATGATTACATAAAAAACTAAATGACTTTTTTAGTTTTCTTGGTGAGAGCAACAGAAGCAACGACAGTAGCAGTACCAAACATGTACCACATGAAGGTGGGGAGCTTCCTCATAATGGTGGTGACCAACCTATCCAAGCATGTATGTATCCTATAAAGCATAACCATTTAATATGATTTCAACTATATAATTGATTATGTGTACTAATAAAATTTCTTCTGTTAATGGAAGAGCATGTTCCTTCTCATTCTCAACTAGAAGAGGAAATAATGGTAGAACCAATGAACACTCTAGTTGTCTTGGCCAGTAAAGCAACTAGTAAAGACCATTTTAATGGTATTGGAAATAATGAAATACATATCTCAATAATAACTACACATTTATTATATCTATATAAATGATAGGGTTTTTGCAGATGATGCCCACCTCCAACAACCTCCACACCCTGCTAATCAACATATCAGAAGTATGGTATGGGAGATCATGCCCACAAAATCAACATAAATAGAGGTCACACAAATAAAATGGGTTGCCACAACTAAGATGATTTCCGCATATTGGAATTTCTGAAAAAGAAAAAAAAAATAGTTGTAAACATTTAAGATTTGTATTTGATTGAGGAAAAATATGAAATGTTTATAGTTTTGTTCCAAGTATCTCACTGCATGGTCATATTTTTATAATTGAGGTTTATAATGTGAATGTTATTGCTTAGTTCATATTTATGAATATGTTTAATATCTTTTGAGGACTATGGTTATCTTGAAGGGGCGGCCACCCATTCCTGAGTTAAACTCAGGAAGATGACTCATTAACATGTTAGATGTGATATACTTTGCTAATATTACTATTGCTTTTTATTTTAAGTACTTTAATGATTATTGAAACTCTTTGTTTCACAGTACTGTGTTGATTAAAACAATTAATATACCTATATTTTAGATTTTAAAAATTTATATGTGAAAAGTTTATTCACTTTGTTGCATAGCTTATTTTTGAATATGTGTGACATATTTCGATGACTAATTAGGTTATCCTCAAGGGTTTGTCCACCCCTTCCTGTGCTAACATGAGGAAGATGAGATGACTAAATGAGCTTCCTTATCTAGTGATGATGATTATGAGCTTATACTCTTTGCATGAAACACATGAGACGTATGACCCCTTACAGTGGAGAAGGTCGGATAACCTACCCTCACATTGACTTGATGTGCATCATCATAGTATGATGTCATGTTTCCTTGTTATGTGATGTTGGATTGCATGTTTACTTCTATGTGATATTTAGTCTCATGGTGACTCGTGATTGAACCTTGCATGGTAACGTTGAACTATGGGTGATTCCATGAAGGTGGGTAACACTTTTTGGCCAAATTTGGCGATGAAAAACTGATGTTTTACTCATGTGCTAGATAGAATCACTCGAAACACATATATTCCATGTGAATTTAGAGTTGCAATACAAAAACAAATTGTAGAATATTATGTTGGCTTCCCAATGATATTTTTTTTTTACATATTCGATGTCATTTAATGTGTGAAATTTTGCATTTAAGGAACCGTGTGACCTCAAAATTTTGAAAAAGTTAATAAGTGGCTTGTGTACAACCCCAATAATTCAATTTTACATTAATAATTTAAAAAAATATATATAAGAGTATGATCTACACAAAATGGACTGTGGTCTGCATATGTTTTTGTTATTTTATTTCACAATACACAATTAGTTAGTATTTTTTGAAAGTGACCACATCTGATTTTAGAATCATTTTATACACATGTGTGTCCATCCCATCTTTTTTTTCACTGTTTTCAAAAATTGAAAAATCAAATATAACCTTTTGAAGAGGACAAGTCGATGTGTGGGCTATGCATTTTTAAGAAATTTTTGGATGTGTATATTTTACCCTGTGGATTTTTCTTTGAGATGCTTTGAATTTGTTGTCTGGTTTTCTAAGTGTAAGTTTTAGAACTAATTAAAAAAAAAAAAAACATATGAATGACAAAATGCATGCATGATATCTAAATGGATAAAGGTTTAGGTGACAAATCTATTGATATGAACTCCGCTTAGTTGTGTTCCATGAATGGCAGTGTCTACACCCCTACAAGACATAGAGAAACATTGTTTTTTTTATAAGAGGGATATTTATCTATTTTTCAGGCCCTCGATCAAGGTATGAAGCTCGATTGAGGGTATAACAAACCCTCGATTGATCTACTGTTAAACTCTTAAAAAAAACTTTGTAGATGAATACCAAGGTTTTATATGCACGCTCACCACGTCTATATTTAGTACAAAAAATTAAGGAGATAAATCTTAGCTCCCTGGTTCTCAACATCTTGTGGACAGTAACTACCATAATCCGTATCTAGAATATTATGCCCATGTAGGAAATTTTAGAAATGGGCTTCAATGACCCAACTACAGAATTTAGAATAAAAATTAGACAAGAATAAAGGGGAGATGGAAATTTCAATCTCATTCGATTCCTATCCCTAATATATCCAATGTGTATACAATCGCTTGAACCTAATTTTTTCATAATTAGAGTTACAGAAATGTAGTGAAAGGTTTTAAATACTAAAATTACTTTGCTCCTTCGTATATAATTTTTAATTTGAAAAAACTACAATAATGTGATATGACTTTGAAAACACTAATTTTTATCTTAATTGTCTTGTTCTATTCCATCCCTAGATCTGGGCTTTAAATATCTCGCTGAAGGATCTATATCGTAGGTAGATCGTAGTCCTGAGAATCCAGGTCGAGTGGACACTGGACCTGGATTCTTAGGAATACGATCTACCTATGATATAGATACTCAGGTCAAATATTTAAATCCTAGAGCTCGATGCATAATAGAATAGGATGATTAAGATAAAAATTAGAGTTAAATTTAGAGTCATATAACATAATTGTAGTTTTTTAAAACTAAAAATTATATACAAAGGAGCAAAGTATTTGTAGTACCTTTAGAGAGATGAAAATGTGAGCATGAAAAAAAAAAACTGACCTCATTTCCTTGGGTTATATCAATGTCCATTGTTTACTCTTCAAGATTGTTATTGTGCCACATAATTGTAGTTAATCTTGCTAGTAAATTATTCAATGACATTAGAATTTACATCAATAACACATGACTAATTGTTTTGGTGTTCCATAATGCTATGATCTGAGGAAAATAAATAAAAGAAAAGCTATTATGGTGACTATGGGATCTAAAAAACAAAAAGTATGGAAACCAAACATGATACTACATCATATTTTGACAAGAAATGAAAATGTTCAATGACATGAATTCAAATGGGGATTCAAAATACAAGGTGTCCAAGAATATTTTGGAAGACTTTATTAAATGAAACTTTACATGATGCATATGTAAATACATGTGTTTTTAAATACCTCTATTGAATGCTTATGTGTGGTTAGAGAAAATCTCGATCGAGCTAGCAGCTTAATCGAGCTTTTAAAAACTTTAACTAAAAAAATATTTGAGTGCCCATATTTTTGTGTGCACATGAATATGCACACCCAAAAATGTCTTTAATCAAATTTTTTAAAATATCATATTGTTAATGGAAACAAGGTCTTAAAATTCAATTAATATCAAACATAGATTGTTATGATAATAAAATTTAATAAAACAAAATTTCGACTAGAAGAATGATACTTGTGGGTAATATTACATACCTCAAAGAAAAAACAAGTAAAATCATTACTACTGCCACTTCCTCTAGATTTTATGTCTCGATATTAGTCGTGGAGTAAATTGAGTTATAGATGTGATTGATTTGAGCCATAATCACATCTATGACTCAATTACTCTGCGACCCATATCTACGAATGAATATAAATGACCCTTTCTATCCAACAAATGAAGTGAATTAAATGATGGGTTTGTTGCTTATTTATAGACGGTTAGAAATGTTCGATCAAGGTCTTTTTTAACCCTCGATCGAGCCTATTTTTAACCCTCGATCGAGTTTTTATCAAAACCTGAATCGAGGGTTTAAGATTACCTTGATCGAGCATGCTATAAACCCTCGATCAAGGTGTAATACCTCAATCAATGGTTTAATAAAAGATCGATCGAGGTACATTCTTTTTGTTTTTGATGAAATCTCCTTGACAAAAATTGTAACCCGCCTCCATGGATGCACCCCTATACAACCCTTAAACATTGATGTCCATCTTGTTGATGACTAGTGTGATGCCTTAACATTTATATCCACTCTTGTGTTGACCTTAAGAGCCCTCCTTAGGTGTCATCCACCATAGTGGTACCTTATATGACTTTCTTAAAGTACTTTGCTGACATTTTTTATTCTGAGTTGGTTGTACTATTGTGCTACTAGTATTTTTAATTTGTGAGGGTTGGAAGATCTATTTTAGGGTCTTTTCCAATTCAGGTTTCTATCCTTTCTCATGTATGTTGTTCTAGTCAAGTCTCGTGCAAGTAACCTAACTCTAAGAGGTTCAAGTCCATTTAGAAACATTTTTTTCCGAGGATAAGGAAGGTCTACCCTAAGATCTGATGTTGAGTTTATAATTGGTTGAGTTCTGATATACATTGCTACTGTTATATATATATATATATTGCTACTGTTATTATTGTTATTGTTTTAAGTACTTTAATGGTCATTGTAGGTCATTTTTTTTGGGACATGTTAGACATGAAGGATATTCAGGTATGGTTTCTCTTTTATACATAAATTACTTAATTTTGTTGTATTGTAGTGATATCTTGTACGGTTTTACATTGAATTGAAGAAATATTTATTTTCTTGATTTTTTATTTTCACGTTGGCATTGTACTTTTTTACATTAAATTAAACAAAGAGTTTTTTTTTGAATCCTTGATTTTGGAAAAATTAACTCTTGACCAACACTCTACTATTTGGGAGTGACTCAATCCAATATACTCTTTCTTCAGAAGGAAGAGACTTAGAAACATAGAATGGGCCTTAGCCTTATGTTGTTAGTTTCTTCCCACAATTATTCCCTAGGCATCTACTATTCATTTCAATAGTCTCCCATGGGCCATTGAGTTTCATGCAACATGACAACTTGTTACAAAATAATTTTAGTATTTTATTTGGGAAAGACTAATTGATTTTGTTTAAAAAAAAACTAAGTACTAATCCATATTTCCCTAGATTGATGGGGAATCAATATTCATAAACCTAGACAAGTGAATACAAAGGAAAGAAAGCTTGATATTAATCAAGGACATCTTCATAGGATAGATCGTTACACTATGTCAAGTCCCTTCAGATGATTAAAGTCACATTAGTTCAAGTCATTTCGATGGTGTTTGACAATGGATCATGCAATAATGCTAGCCATTTGGATCAACAATGTAGAGAAGATCAAAGTCATGAAAACCATCATTGGCCACCATTAACAATGACAAGTTACCTTGACACAAGTTATCCATTTACATAATGTAGCTAAAGTAGGACAATGAGGGATGTGAGCTTGCACCCACCCCAGTTGACGAGCTTATGATTAGTGAGTGGGGGCAGGGAAGATCCAAATGATAAGGATCCTTTTGCCATGGATATTGGGGGCTTGTGACTATTATTGGTTGACGCTTATCTTGGTTTTTTCTATCTAGCGCTTTTTGTTTTTTTTATGATAACAATATTCCACGAAGTTTATGAGCCATAGGAATGGGAAACATATTTGAAAAACATGTAGAAGCACCTTAAGTTATACTCCTATGTGGAATCCTAAAACCAATATTTTAGGGATTCCCTTTAGAGTGGAATCCCTCGCTTTCCTTATCCTTTAACATATGTATACATCAACCAACAAACGGTTAGTAGATTGCACTATTAATACTTAGTTGTAGTGTTAAAGAGTCATGCCTTTACATTGGAAAGTCACGAATGGAATTATATAAGTCCAACCCTTATAAATGTAAATAATAATCTCATATTTATCAATTATATTTTTATTATCCATTAAGGGAGTTTTTAGATTGTTTTTGTTGGTTATTTTTATAAGAAACATATTTTATTGTTTCCACTGTATTTTCTAGTTATGCTTCTGGTTTTCTAGTTATTCGTCTTTTTGGTTCCAATATAAATAAGGATTTCCTTTTTGGAGGATATTCCATCTGAAAAATTTAATCTTGGTGCCAAAATATGCACCTGGTAGGGTCATGCTTCTCAATATCACTTGCACTCAAAAATGCCACCTTAGTAGAGAACCCTAATTTTCTTGTCGAGAGAAGGAGAGAGATATTTACATCATGAAAGATGCTCTTTTCCAGATATCTATGATACGATGTTAATTTTTATATGATTCCATTAGTTAGTTCCTAATTTTTTTAGCATTTAATACATTTTCACAATTATAGCATAAAGAGGAACACTGAAAGAAACACAATCACAAGGTACATAAGAATTTACCCAGAGAAATCCTAAAGAGAAAAACCCAACAAAAACTTCTTGAATATAGATTACTAGTATGCAATGATGAAATACCAAGGTTCCATCAAGTGTGAGACCAAACCCCAAGCATAAGTGCCAAAAAAGAAAATATGTCATTTCACTGTTAGTCTTTATGAATTTGTAGCCTATATAAGGCACATTTGATTGATAAATTATCCTCCCCCCTAATTCAAACTAGTTAATAAGAATACGATGAAATGTTATTTTTCCATGGATGCTTGTACTCAGATGTTAGTAATTAGTTAATTCATCACAATGAGGAAATATATTGTATTTTATAGTTAGTAATGAGTTTATATAGACAAAACACAAGAGGATTGAGGACACAGTAGAGACATAGGCCAACTGCAACGTGGAAAGAGGAAAGAAAGGAGAGAATCGTGTTCTCTATTCAATTTGAGGTGAGTTCAAAGGAGTTCAACTACCTCACTCATACAAGTTACTTATTTCTAGGTGGGAAATCATGGAAACAACCCCTAGTGGTTTTTACATCTTATTTGCAGCCATGTCATAGCACAATAGAACTTCCCTAAGCACCCCGCATTAAAAAAATGATGATTGGAATGAAAACCTTGGTTAAACTTTTGGTTTAATTGTAGTATTGTGTTGAGTTATCTTCAAAACCTTTAATGCTTTGGAATATGTTGACACGATTTGTTTGAGGACCTCAATGGTTGACTAAGTTTTTTTCTATTTAAGGGAGAAAGTTTCCTTGAATAGGTCTTATGGTTAAAAGAGACAATTGATGTACCATTTTGAACTTGTGCAGGTGTCATGGTTGGATTGAAACGTAGTTAGGAGAAACCTCTTAAATCTATTTTAGAATTACACTTGGCTAGTTTTTTGGGGGAAGGTTAAAGACGCTAATTTGAATTACATTAGGGTTAGGTAAATTGTTACATGATTTGTGAAGTAGTTATTTTATTGGTTTGAATGTGTTTGGTTAGAAATTGCATTGCCTTTTTTAGGGTTGACACGTTTTATTAAAATATGGAGTTGATGCTAAGATAATAGGATCTTGGGATTGGAGGTTTAGGAAAATGAATCTCAATGAATAAAGAAGAAAAGGAAGGATAATGTGAGGGAAACTCTCATAGTGAATAAAGTTGGATCAATGGAGGGGAGACAAAAGTATTTTCTTGAGAAAGAGAGAAAGTGATGAGATATCAGTAACAGAGTCATCAAAATAGAGCATAGTAGTTAGATTCAATTACCCCACTCCCTAAGGAATGATTTCTCAATCTAAGAATGCTCGGATGGGTTCGAATTCTAAAACTATTTTTTGGGAGAGAACTAAGAAAACATGGAAATTGGGTGAGAGACGAAGAAGGGTCGACTTCTAAATTAAGTGGAGGTTGATTACATAATGATATCTAGTGGGTAATTAGCACCAGTATGAAAATAATTATTTCATTTGTATCATAGATAGATCAAATACTTATGGAAATAAAGAGATAAAAATGCTGAAAAGTAAAATTAATTTATTCACCATTTTTATTTCATGTGTTTATTTAATTGCACCCAAAGAAGTGATAAGGTGCATTTTGCAACCTAATATTCAAGAGTATGTAATGTCTATCCCATTTTTTGATCCCACCATATAATGAGTGAATTGAATATATCAACCATTGAAAGAACATAAATTTAAAGAAATTTTTTCTAAAAGGCATATAATATACAGAACCTAAGACATATGCCAAACATATATATATATATATAGATAGATAGATAGATAGATAGATAGATAGATAGATATAGATATAATCACAAGAAAACCATTGTTGGTTTATCTTCCCCTTATTGGATCAAGCAAAGATAATCTATGTCTAGTGCGATGAAAGAGAAAAAACAAATGCTACATATACAAGCCCATGTTTAACCTTCCTTTGAGGCGGGAATGAAGGTTGACTAAAGTGTGTAATGAACCAAAGTGGTTAATATAATGAAGACACCCGATGAATATGATAAAATAAAGGAATCCATATAAATGAAAATAATGTATTGAAGATATACTATGAAAGATAATCATAGTAGCATGTTACATTGTATATGAGTGTTGAAAAACTTGAATATACATTATCAGTTTGATTATTTTTATTATTATTATATGTAGTTTACATTTATTACATTACCTACCCTTAAAACATATTTTTTCCTCAAAACATAAAGTACAAAAAGTGTTTTTTTTTTCTTGTAATTCTTTCATGCGATACTATTCTCTTGATGTTGTTATAGTTAAAGAAATGAAACATTATGATGTGAACAAAATTGCTACATTGTATATGAATCAAACTATCATATGTTGATATGTTGATCTTGATTGGCAATTTTTTTAGTATATTGTTTGGACTAAGCTTTTGATTTTGTGTTTTCAAGTAAGAATTTTATTTCATCCCATTCTTTTTCACAATTGTGAGATTTTTTTGAATGGAAGAAGAATTTCATTTAAATTTTATATTCATGTTGGTTTTGGTTTTCATCAATTTGTTGAGTAATAGTTATGGATCTTATAATTTAAATGACAAGAATGAGATAAAACAACCCACTTTAAAAATAAAATATCCCTTTGTCAATTGCTTTTTTTTTTTAAAGAAACGGATAGAAGTTTTATATTATAAAAAAAACCAAATGTAAGCATTTAACTAGTTCCAACCATGACGCTAAAACAACCAAAGAGTCATTGAATATCTTACAAACAAAATGGAGCACAACTTCTCTAATGATGCCAAAATCTTGAAAATAGTGATTCTTACTATGTTCCTACGCATAATACTGAAATAAGCAAACGATCTGACCTAACAGAAGGTGAAAGAACATAAATTGAAGACCAAAATAACTTCCATGGGAAGGACCAATGCCCTTCCCTTCAACACTCTTTTGATTGTCGTCCACTTCATGAAGGACCAAGTGTTTGAATGCCATACCACCCATTTAAATTTCTACTTGTAGTAGCTGGTTCGCAAGTTCTTGGGTGGTCTGAGCCTGCTCCTTCAGCTAGGATTCAGTGGACACCTCAAAGTCCTTTTGGATGACTCTTGTTTTATGGAAAAATTAAGAGTCATGGAAAAAATTCTTTAAGATGCTCCAGTTTGTCGTTGGTATCCTCTCATTGATGTCTGCATTTTCGTTTTTGGGCCTTAGAGATTCCCTGCACCACACATTTCTTCCCATGGCCTTTCTTGCATGTTTCGGGAAGAAATTGTAAATTTTTTCGCTGGAATCCATGGCGACATGGGGAGAGGGAACGCTTCTGAGCAGAATTCTTTCTATGTCACTGTTTCAAGCTGAGAGAGAGAGCTCAATGCAAAGAGTGATAGGAAACCTGAATTTTCGTCTTTTATCAACCCCATCCTATGGACTAGGCTCATGTGGCATGCTTTCGACATCTCGTGAACCATTCTTCTAGATCTCGTCCACACAGAGCATGAAGTGAGGGGTACAGGGAGGATGACACTCACCATCCTTTCCGCTCTCACTAACATCCAAGATGTGAGGGTTCACAAATGAATCAGTTGAGCCAACGTCTCATATACACCATACCTTCTAGCATCACTTCAACACGTGTTTCATTCCTTATCTTTGTATAGCTAACAATTAATACGAGGGGAGTCATGTCTCATCAAGGGAGAGGGTAACCGCCTTGTTGGAGGATAAATCAGCTTCACCTGAGAGAGAGAGCTCAATGGACAGAGTGATAGGAAACCCAAATTTTGGTTTCTTATCAACCCCATCCGATGCACTAGGATCGTGTGGAACACTTGCAATATCTCATGAGAGATTCCTTTAAATATCATTGACGTATACTGAGGATTACGCTCACCATCCTTTCCAATATCATTGACATCCAGGATGTGAGGGAATCAAAACAAATCCATTGTACCATAGCATATTACCCATACTCAGTAGAGCAACCGTCTAATATACACCTTACCTTCTACCATTACTTCGACACGCATTGCATTCCTTATCTTCATGGAGCTGACACTAATCATGAGGAGAGTCGTGTCTAATCACAAAAGAGGGTAACTTCCCTGTTGGTAGCTAAATGAGCTTTGTTGATGTTTCAGCGAAGGAAAAGTAGTTGCAACTAGTAACTACTTGTTGGGAGCATACAATGAACAAGAAATCATGTTTCTTATGGTGGGGTAATTGTTCTTTTAAACACTCAGAAAGAATCACGATAGCGACAGAAAGGACTTGGTAATTCAATGACAGTCTGTCACTTTAGAAACAAAAAGTCTCACTTGTATAGCATTCTTGTCCATATGTGTATGGTGTTTCGTCGCTATAGCGACACCGACCCTTTGATATAACAACGACTATGATGTCTCTTTTATGGGATCTTCTTTGGTAGGGGCATGGAAAGTTGTTTCTCAAGGAATTATTGCCCATCTCTCTAGCGATGTATCTTTGTTGATATAGCAACACCTACCCGTCGGTATAGCGACAGGTATTCCATCGCTTTATGGAATCTTAGTTCGGTAAGTGCATGAAGAATTGTTGCTCAAGGAATTATTGTTCGTCGCTCTCGAGACGGATCGTTGTTGATATAGCGACAAACAAGCCATCGCTATAGCGATGCAAGTGTATTTGCAAGTAACCTACATGCATGCCAGGTGGCATCTCTCTCATGTTCCCATAGAGACGAATAGTTTGAGGTGTGGCTACAATGATGAATATGTTTCCACAAAAATATGATGTCAGGTTCGTCGCTATAGAGACACAAAAGTGTTGCAATAACAACGATTTTCTGTGAGAAAAATGAGCACATGTACTAGTGTTAAAATGTTGTCACTTGTCCCGCATCTTGTGCCACTAGGAGTGCACACTTTCACAACCTTTTTTGCTACTACCGTTGGTGCAAGCTCTGTATTTATTCCAACAACCTGCCGACACTCTGTCAGAATGTCTAGTGATTCGATCTTCTTTAATATTGCATCTACACACAACTCCATCTCTACCAGTCTCTAGATTAAGTTCTCCTCATCCTTTTTCATGTTTTGGTCTCTCGCATCTTCTTTTTTAGTGATGCCACTAGAACTATTCAAGGATGTGTACTTTTCCCATGCAAATGTATAGAGGACATCTACAACATATGTCCCAACATCCCGTTAGCCGTCACTAGAACACTTTCAAGGATGTGTACTTTTCCCATGCAAATGTATAGAGGACATCTACAACATATGTCCCAACATCCCGTTAGCCGTCACTAGAACACTTTAAGCCTGACTCTTCTCCAAGAACATCAACCTATTCTTGAATGGAACAGGAACCACCTCTACTAAATTCAAAAATTTCTACCCAAGAACCACATAATGGTCATCCATTGGTGATAAGAGAAATTCATCCTTCCATGCCAATCTTCGACTCGAACCATCCCATCCACATGTTTCATCTTTCCATTCACTACCTTGAATGTAGCTTAATTTCCTTCAAAGTTGTTATTAAGTGATCCTATGGTCTTAATGCTCACAAAGTTATGGGTGGTGCCTGTATCCACTAATTCAGTGACCTTCAATCCAATCACCATTGCATTCACAAAACTGAGACCGATTTTCATTCTATATATTTGCTTGCAACCTGCCTAAACCTGTTGTCGAGGCATTTACGAATTCAACAATTTTGTGTAAGGTTGTTTCACTTGGGCCTCACTGCAAGCCAACTTTGCTATAGTTAGTCTCTGTTGGACTACACCTAACTAAATAAACAACTCCCTTCTTAGGATAAATACACACAAAGTAGTGTCCTTCGCAAAGATAGCAACTAGCTTTCATGTGTGGCTTCCTAGATTCCTTAGGCTCCATCTTCATGCTTCCTTGGGTGTCATATACTAAGTGTAGAAACCCCATTCTATGCACATCCCAAGCCTTCACTTAGTTTTCCAATGCCTCTATCTTATACATATCTTATGTGCGTCACACTAGAATTTGCTCTATCCTTTCCTCAAACTCTTGGAATGTTTTCCTTACCTTGTAGACCATTCGTCCTACATATTTTGTCGTATAGCTTCAACCTTGGACTGCAATAGTGCATATTCATCATCCACATCCTGCGACAACTCTTCATGAGTGCGCCTGTGCATATAAGTGCCATAAGACCGGTTGAAACTCACCACTGTCACTTGTTTAATCCTTTCCAATTATGCCACAACCTTCCATCAAGATAAGTGACTTCCAAACTAATGTTGGATGCTTCAAAAAATCTCTCACCAAGTCTTCACCTCCTGGGAACACCTTCACTCAAGCCCCAACTACACTTTACCGTAATTCCTCCTCCATCTATCGATTTTCAACCTAGAAGCACCTTGTTAGGTAGCGTAGCTGCACCCCCATGGGTCTCCTTTGGTTGAACCCCGACTCCGCCTCACTTTGCCGCAATGATTCTAAGTGATTCCCCAACTAAGAAACACTAAATATTTTCCAACAAGTTTTATTGAGCATCATGGAGCTCTGATACCATACGTCACAGCAACGCGTGGCGCCCGAATTTATTTTCTATTCCATGGGCTATACAACACTACTCGGAGGCACCATAATGGTATGACCAACTCGAGATCCTAACGATTGACTACTCCTATTCTTGCGGATTAAACTTACTCTCTATTCAGAATTATACTTAGTCAACTTATCAGTTATGTTCCAACACTCAACTGAATATAAGTTTATCCATGAACAAGGTACACGAGAGACACAACAATATAATGGGAGGAGACACCAAAATCAGGCATTCCTAACACTTCAATACTTTTACAATTGAAGAATCTACATATAAAGAAGTACAATATTGTTGATGGTAACTGCAAGCCAGCCCAACCGATGGAGCGCCCAACTAGAGAGATTCCCAAAAGAAACCCCAAGAATTACAAGTCTTACATAAATTGTTTCTTGGATGAATCTCCTGTCATTTTTACTCTTTTTCCATCTGCAACCCTCGTCTTCTGCTCAAGCATTTGAAACTACAAGCTGCCAAAACATGGTGCCAAGGCGTGCTCTCAATTCAATCTCTCCTATCAGGCCTTCTTGCACTTGGGTACAATTTCGGTTTCCACCATTCTGACTGCACCTCTGCATTTTTGTGGACTAGCCCAACCATGTCCCCAACCTGCTCTTGCATGACTATTCCATCGAGCTCTTCCTTGTGCATGCTCTCTTGCCATCCTTGGTCACTTCTTTCCTTATTTCTTTGATTCCTTTGGTTGAACCCTTGCACGATTTTCTATGCTAAGTGTGTCGGCGGGTGTGACCCTAACATGGTCACACACCCCGTGTCAATATTCCTTAGTATTCACGTTAGATCCCCTCCAAATCTTACTTCTTGGACTTGTTACTGCAATCGACCTCCTTATTGACGCTACATGCCAATTGATGTGCCAGTGCGCCCCTCTAGATGACAATGGAACTTATACAATATTTGTCACTCCGAGCTCCCAAAATGCTGCTTCGTGTGCCGAGCTTCTCACCGCTGCTAAGTGTTGATAAGTTGCCATGTCTACGGGCTTCTTGGTGAAGTCTTGGGGACCAGTTTTTCCATGCCTTGGCGCCTTGGGTGCGGGAACACGCCCCTATTTGGCAGCGTGTTCCTCTGCAATTTGTCTAACAAACTTCCACACCATGCAAACGTGCCCCTTGATGGGTGATGCGAACGGTCTCGCCAATACCCGGGCGAGTTTGCTTGCGGACAAGTTTCTACATGGCATACCAACACCTATAAACTTTCAAGTTAAGTTTCCTACCATCTTGTGCACCCGAGAGCTCCCAAGCCATGCTACTTGGGCATGTGGAGGTGCGGAAAGGTGCCTGCGACATTGAGGTCGTTACATTCTGGAAGAGGAGGGAAAAGATTGCGAACAAGGCAAGAGATACAACCTAGGTGGAGGAGTCAGTCATGGACTTAGAGAGGCTATCATGGGATAAGGGGAGAGCTGACGGATGTAGGTTTCTAGCTTGGTGAGCTTGGTGAGGAGGGAGAGATGCATGTTGGAAAAATGATAAGGCTTGTGTTGGGAAAATCTTGTCAAGGAATAATTTAATTGGATGAACAAATGACACTATCTTAGTGGAGATGAACTAGGGGAGGGATTTGAATTGAGAAAGGAGGCGGAAGAACGAGAAATAGGCGAGGGTTGTGACTTGGAAAGGTATTGTGTAGCAGGCCGATGGACATGCTGAAGGGGAAGGAAGCTAGGAGGGAGGTTGAACAGGTCATCGAGAAATACAACAAGGGATAAATTAGAGAGAAGTGGAATAGGTGGAGTTAGGGAATATGTTTACACGAAATGAAGGGGTGCTTATACTTTGGAAGAGACTCAATAATGGCATTGAAATTTAATCAGAATATTTTTTAATTTTTCATATGTTCTTTATGTAGGAAAAAACATGAAAATTAATATTTCCTTTATATGAACTATGCAGTAAATATTTAGTTTTTTTTTTTTTTTAATAACTTTGACATACTTATTTCGGGAAACCTACGTTTACTTCAACAAGTTTACTTCAACAAAATTAACTTTGATGGGATTTTATTGTGATGGGATTCACTCTGATTCAGATTAACTTCGACAAGTCTTCACAGGTGACTTCAATAGAGTTTAACATTGATAGACCTTCTTCTACCCCCACAACTTTTACTTCAACATACTGTTAACTACCACCAACTCCCACTTTGACAAACTTATAATATTAAACTGTTTTTTTGGTTATATAAAGTATATCATTCACTTTGACATGAAAGAAAATTTTCACTTCTCAGTAAGTTAATATAATTTCAAGATAACTCCACTTCAACAAGTCCACGGTTAACCTTAACTTTATAATAAGAGATATTTCTTTGTTTATCAACTATGACATGAAAAACACTTTTCACCACTACATAAGATAAGATGAACTTCGACACAACTATAATATGACAAACCCACAATATCAAATAAAGAAAATATTTAAATGAGACTTGTGTCCAAGTTACTATGTCATTAAAACAAAACTTTTACATGGTGAAATATGGGAGATTCTTGATTTCTTTTACAAACAGTAAATGTTAACAGCATTCACACAAAGAAGATGTGTTGAATGTAACATTGAATATTCTTAAGAATAAACACATAAAATAGAGCAACTACGACTGCTAATAGAGACTTGAAACTTTACTTGAATTTTCACCTTTTACAAATCTTGGGATCTTATTACTTTTTAAAGACCATGTGCTTGATCTCTCGAACACTTGCTATAAATTTACTTCTTGTTCTTTCTCTTACTGATCTCTTCTTCTCCAACTTACTCTTTTTTTCATTTATTCTTCATCTACATATACAAAGACTAATTTTTTTCTTTTCTTGGAAGCTGTCGAATAACATTAAAGATTGTAATTAATTTCTACCTAAGAACTTAACTTCAAAACTGCAATTTGGCTACTTGAAGATGGTGGGACGTGAACTCGCTACTGTAACATTTTAATTGACAAAATGACATCTCTATGGACTTTGACTGAGCTGGATGAGATTTGATAGACATCGGCTCGTAATTAATTTTTCCAACACTCTCCCCTAATTATGAGCGGATGGGGGTTATTAAACAAAAATTTTAAAAAGGTTTCAGAGATAGCACGAATGATTTTAAGGAACCATACTTATTTAAAAGTGTATAAATGTTGGCAAATATTACCAATTCTTAAAACGCCAACTATGAAATGATTGATGATATTTTTCAAAAAATATTTTAATTTCCAAGGATTTTATATCGTCTATATAATCATTTTGTGATTTTTAGGGTGAAAAGTTTTTATCCCATCAAAATTGGGCGAAATAGGGATTCAAAAACTGCAAAATGGTGAATCTTTTTTGGCAGAAAACATGGAAAAATAGCCCACTAGGCTAAAATTCGCCTCTAAAATTATCCCTGAGAGATAGAACTTGCTTTATGCAAGACATAATTTCACCAAGCAGAATTTTTCACTTCTAAACAACTTCACAGATACTGGAATGTGTCCCTTTCCAATAGTTTAGTAAATATTTCTTCGAGTTAATCTTCAAATGTATAGAATTCTAAACAAATTTCTTTGTTATTTACCAATTCCTTTATGAAACGATACCTTGTGTCAATATATTTGGTTCTCTTGTGGAACACATGATTCTTTGACAGTGAGATGGATGAATTGTTATCATAGTAAATATTTGTTGGTTCTCATTGCTTCTATGAGAAATCCCTTTGAATCCTCTGCATGCAAACAACTTGACATGCATCACTTGTAGTTGCGACATACTCTGCTTCTGCTAAAGAAAGAGTCACAATGGATTATTTCTTCAAAGCCCATGATACAATGCCCATACCAAATGCAAATGTATATCCCGATGTCATGTTCGTGCCATATATGTTGCATCCACTATTGTTGTTAGTGTATCTAATAAGTTTGAAATTTTATGAGATTGAATACAAAATTCCAAGGTCCTTTCTTCCACTTACATACCTTAGAATTCTTTTAGCTTCTTTCTAATGAGAGTATTTTGGTGACTCCATAAACCTTGATATCAGACTTGCTCCATACATGATGGTAGGCCTTGTCACATTAAGATACATGAGGCTTTGAACCATCCTCTTATACAATGTAGGATCTACATTTTATCCATCATCACCCTTGCTCAGTTGTAATCATGTTATCACTCATGTTGGGGCTTCCTTACAATTAATCATTTTAAATCTATTTAAGATTTCATTTTCATACTTGGACTATGATATAAATATACCACTTTCATATTGGTGGAATTCAATGCGTGGAAAATACTTCATAAGCCCCAAATCAATCATTTTGAATTCACTTTCAATGATTGTTCTAAAATCCTCGATGCCAAAATCACCATTAAATATTAAACCATCTACATATAGGGGTATAATTAACATGTTACCTTACTTGTTGACTTTCATGTACAACGTTGGTTCACATTCACTTATGTAAAATCCATTTTGTATTAGGTAAGAGTCAACGTAGCTACACTAATCTCTAGGAGCTTGCTTTAAACGATAAAGTGCCTTTTTCATCCTGTATACTTTTTGTTCTTGTCCCGGAACTTCATATCCTTGTGGTTGTTCCACATACACTTCCCCCTCCATATATCGATTTCAAAATGTATAATTAGCATCCATTTGGTAAACATACCAAATGGTTAAGAGCATGTGTTTCCCTCGAGGAGGTCACGGGTTCAAATCCAAAGGGGGGTAGGGTATATACACCTCTGTAGACTTTAGCAGTTAAATCGCTGCGCAGAGGAGGGTCCCTTCTCGAACAGAAAAGGGGGTCTCATACACCAATTGGTGTCTCTCTCGGTGGTGACCTTAAAAATTTATTATTATTATTATTATTATTACCATTTCTTATGTGCAACAATGGCAAAAATTGTTGTGACAGTGTCCATTCATGCAATAGGTGCAAAGGTTTCATTGAAGTCTATGCCAAAATGTTGTGTGAACCCTCTTTCCACCAATATTTCCTTGTGCTTCTACACATTTCCATTGGCATCTTGCTTGGTCTTTGTAATATATTTAACTGTAATTACACCCTTATCTTTTGGTACATGTAGAAACTCCTGCGTTTCTTTCTTCATCCATGGCTTGTACCCAAATTTCAAAAGCATTAAATGGAAAGGCCACCCTCTCTCATCAATGGTAATTGACGACTCATGGTTTTGTTCCATGGTGTGGCTTCAAGGCACATTGTACCTTTTTCATCCATGGTATTTCACAACCCATGGTTTTGACTCATGGTATTTCCCCAATGCACAATGTAATAATATTATAAAAATGCTCTATGCCTTCTCAATAAAGCATTCAAGGATTTTTGACATCCTCCACTTATCTTTCTATTGCGTTACTGGGTTACTGGTTCTTAGTGTCTTTCTTAGTATGGTTTGAGAGGTGAGGCTCAAATAAATCTCTTTGAGCCTCACCCCTCCATGTGGGCTATTTATTCTATGTATGTTACTCTATGCATCAAATGTTAACCATTGCAGCTTTAATCCCCTCCTTTCTAGGCATCCAAGCCTTTCTAGTCTCAAACCCCAAGGTCCAGATCAATCTTGCTTGGTCTTTCTAATCAATTTAACTCTAATTAACCCCTCATCTTTCGATACATATAGAAACTTGTGTGTTTCGTTCTTCATCCATGGCTTGCCCAAATTTCATCTTCAATAACTTCCTCAAATGTTAAAGGATCATTTATTTGAGAAAATAATCCAAAAAATGAGAATGAATTTGTTTTATTAGTCTCATATATCTCATGTGCAGTTCTTGTCTTTATTGGATTTGTCAAGGTCAAACTTATTGAGCTGCTTGATTGAGTTTGTTGTGTTCTTTTTTCTTGTCGGTGTAGCTTGAGCTACGACTTGTGTCGATATTCATTGTGATGAAACATGTTCCACTGACCTGGGAGTGGATGGGGCTATAATAATTTCTCTTACATGTGGTGTTTGAACCACTTTCTCTTCCATGTAATCATGTTCGAGAGATGAGACAATTTCGATATTCTTCTCTACAGTTCCATCCCACGCTTCATTTTCAACAAATTGAACATCACAACTGATAATTATCTTCCTTATCGGAGGGTCATACAACTTGTATGATTTGGTATGTTCTGAATAAGCAACAAAAATTCACTTTTGTCCCTTATTTCCTAATTTCTTCCTTAGATCATCTAGAATATGTGCATATGCAGCATAACTAAAACGTTTACATGAGTAACAGTGTGTTTCATACATGTCCATGCTTCTTGAGGGAGGTTGTTCTTCAAACTCTTTTTCGAACCCCAGTTCATGATGTATACAACAATTTCCACTTCCTTATCCCAATATTCATTTGACAAATGCTTGACTACCATCTTTCTATGTTCCATCTGGACAATAGTTATGTTCTTCCTCTCTACGACATGGTTCTATTGAGTCGTATACCGCGTAGTGAATTTCTTGTGTATGCCATGGGTCTTACAAAAAATAAATAAATCATTTGAGACATGTTCACTAGCCTTGTATTTCCTTAATATTTTTTTGTTTTTTCCACTTTGCTTCTCCATGAGTTCTTTAAACTAATGAAAACATCCAAATGCATCAGATTTGTGTTTCAAAAACTATACCCATGTTTTTCTTATGAAATCATTAATAAAAGTGAGAAATTAATTGTATCCTCCTATTGATGGAGTTTTCATTGGCTCACAAATATCAAAGTTCCCAATTTCAAGGGGAGCATTATCTCTGTATGCCTTTTCAACTCGAAAATTCTCTCTATGATGCTTGCTTAAAACACAACATTCACAAATTCTCTTTCATTTTTTGATCAATTTAAAACATTTCATCATATTATTCATGTGGAGTAGCTTCATCCCACCAAAATTAATATGTCCAAATCTGAAATGCCACATCGAGGATCCATCGTGAACCTCTGATTGAAACGCTGCTTGTGTTATTGATTTTTCTTTTTCTTCCGTGTCCAAGTTCTTGTTTACTTCTTTTCTTTCTTCCTTAAAAGTATCTCCTAAATTTTTATTATGTCCTTCACATGAACAACTTGATTTGTGTTTCCTTTCATATATGGCCTTATCCTCAAGGTAAACAAGTGATTACTTATCATTTTTGTCCTTAGATATCAATTATTTTCTTGGGTGAATGTCCATGATCACACAATGGTTGTCTTCCACGTATAACTTGAACCTTTTGTAGGAGTTTTCCAATGATCATCAAATTGTGCTTTAAATCCTCAACATAATAAACATGAGACATAAAAAATTTCTCCCCCTGTTTGGTTAGAATACCAATAGTACCTTTTCCCAACATAATGACTTGGATATTGTTTCCAAGTGTGAAATTAGTTTTAAGTGATTTATACATACTGAAAAACAAGTCTAAATTACCAATCATATGATTACTATATCCTGAAACTAAATACCATATATCAGACGGAGTTTCTTGGACAACATTGCATTCAATTGGGGATGCACATGCTAAAAACATTGTGCTGGTTGAAGTGTTGATATTGGTTGATTGGTTTGTCCTTGATTTCTTTGATTAGATTGCTTCTTCCTGCATTCATATGCAAAACATCCAAATTTCTTACAATAATGACATTGATTTTTTTATTTATCTAACCATTAACCACTTGCCTCACTAGGGTTCTTCTCACAGACCCCAAAATTTACACCATAATTTTTTTTCCTTCCATTTAAAAGTTGTAAACTATTTTGATAATCGTAATTTCATTTTTACCTTTCCACATCATTAATTCCAATTTGTTTTCTTATCTGTGTTTAAGACATGAATTTTCATCTGATAGACAATAAACTCTGGTTATGACAAATCCAGAGTTACAACCTTACAACAAAGTGATATCTTAACTTTAAGAACAATGTGTTTCTTATATTTTTATTAGGATTAAATCCTAAATCTAGGACCCTACTTCTATGCTTAAAAATGCTAGACATAAGGATCCATATTGGAGAAGGTATTAAGAAATATAATGATGTTTTTTTTTTCTTTTGTTGTCACCCCATGTTTATAAGGTAAAGTGATTAACAAAGGAAATGGGCATACATTCATTACAAGTATTACATATGACATGGACATACTTGATAAGGTCTAGCCTAAGTTGTATCACCTTATATTATGCGACCTAAGGGATTGCCAAGGGTTTAAGAGATACCTGCGAAATGGTTGATAGCTATGAAGAAATAATATGTGTTCACAACAGGTTTTAAATTTTCCATTAGCCATGTCTTGTGTGTTGACAACGAAACCATGACAAATTAATGCAAAAGTAGGTTTTAAATGATTCTCATGGAAAGGAGGGTGGATCCTATCCTTACAAATGTACTCCATGTGATCCAAAACGTTATCCTTACAACTGTACTCCATGTGATCCAAAACGTTGGTAGCCTCTTAGGGTTTTATGTTGAGATAATTACTTTATCGTAGTGATTTTACACTTGTTGTATGTGGTGTTTATTAAATAGTTTCATTCTACAGCATGGATGTATTTTGTTTGTTTTTGGTCTTCCTCTAGTCATGCCTGCTAGAGTTTTGCAACATTTAAGAATAACTTATGTTGTGTAATTATATCCTTTGTAACCATTCTCTATAAAAGAGGTGGAAATTCATTTATCCTACATGTGTTATGGGATGTATTGTAATACAAATTTCTTGGTATATAAGAGAGGTGAAGGAGACACTTTTGGGTATGTGTTTATTGTAGTTCATCACACATCACATGTTGTGTATGTCATTTGTACACACATGATTGGGTGATGGAGCTTGATGTGATGCATACGTGAGCATTCCATGTAGTCTTGGAGATCTATATTTAGAATAATGGAAGATGCAACCCTTCCTGTGGACGTAGCCCATATTGGGTGAACCACGTATATTGATGTTCTCTTGTTGTTATCTTTTCTCAAATTTTATTTCATGCTTTATGCTGCTTGGTAGATAGAAGGATAGACTAGTAATTTTTTCCTTAGTTTATATTGCATTATGATATTATTTCATATATTCACAATATTCTAATATGAGGACCTCCATCATTGACTAAGTTCTTGTTTAGTTAAGGGAGAAAGTTTCCTTCAATAGGTTTTGTGTTTAAAAGAAATATTTGATGCACCATTTGAACTTGTGCATGTGTCATGGTTGGACTGAAACCTAGTTAGGAAAAACCTCTTAATTCTATTTTAGATTTACACTTGGCTAGTCTTTTGGAGGAAGGTTAAAGACACTCATTTGACTTACATTAGGGTTTGGAAAATTGCTTACATTATTTGTGAAGTAGTTATTATATTGGTGCAATTTTTGATAAAAGGGATACAATATACAAAACCTGAGACACACACACACACACACACACACGCACACACACACATATATATAATCACAAGAATACAAATGTTGGTTGATCTTCCCCTTATAGTATCAAGAAAAGATAATCTATGTCTAGTGCAATGAAAGAGAAACACAAATGCTACATATACAAGCCTATGTTTAACCTTCCTTTGAGGTGGTGATGAAGGTTGACCAAAATGTGTACTGAATCAAAGTGGTTCATATAATGAAGATACACTATAAATAGGATAAAATAAAAGAATCCATATAAATGAAAATAATATATTGAAGATATAATATGGAAGATAATTACAGTAGCATGTTACATTGTATATGAGTCATGACAAACTTGAATATACATGTTCCCTTTGATTATTTTTATAATTATTATATTTATTTTACATGTATTACATTACCCACCCTTCAAAGACATTTTTTCCTTAAAGCATAAACCAGAAAATATGTTTTTATTCTTGTAATTATTTCAGGTGATACTATTTTCTTGATGTTGTCATAGTTGAAGAAACAAAACATTCTGATGTGAACAAAATTGCTACATTGTATATGAATAAATATATCATGAATAAATATATCATAAGTTGATCTTGATTGGAAATTTTTGTTAGTATATTGTTTGGAATAAGCTTCTGATTTTGTGTTTTCAAGAAAAAGTTTGATTTCAACCCCATTCTTTTTTGCAATTGTGGTTATTTTTAATGAAAGAAGAATTTCATTTAAATATTATATTCATGTTGGTTTTGGTTTTGGTTTTCATCATCTTGTTGAGTAATAATGATGGATCTTATAATTTGGATGAAAATAATGAGATAAAACAACCTGAACACACGGGTGTGGCTCATTGGTGATTCGCTTGATATGAAGTGACATGTTGTAAAGGAGGTCATGAGTTCAAATCACACCCGTGATTACTTGTGCCTTGTATTTGTGGGTTGTTGTGGGACAACTAGAGGTATAGTGGTAGTGGAAATGGATCCCTCGATCTTGTGTCATGCAAGTACCATCACAGTCCCTAGTTATCGATTCATTTCGTCTAAAATTAAGAAAACAAAATGACATAAAACAACCCAATGTAAATAGTAATTCTTACTATGTTCCAACTAGCATAACACCGAAATAAACAAATGGGCTGACCTAACAGAAGGTAAGAAAACATGAATTAAACACCAAAATAACTTCCATGGGAAGGCCACATGCCATTCCCTTCGACAGTCTTTTTTTCTCTTCCACTTCATGAAGGACCCTGTGTTTGAATGCCATAGCACCCATTTTGATTTTTACTTGTAGTAGTCGGTTCACAATTTCTTGGGTGGCCTGAGTGTGTCAGTTTGCATGTTCCTAGCTGGTATGAGTCTTCTCCTTCAACCGGGATTCAATGGATGCCTCAAAGTCCATTTGAACGAATCTTGTTTCATGAAAAAATTAAGAGTCATGGAGAAATTCCTCAAGATGCTCTAGTTTGTCGTTGATTTCCTCCGAGTGATGTCTCCATTATCATTTTTGGGCCTTCAGATATTCCCTGATGTAGTACACATTTCTTCCCATGGCCGCTCTTGCATGTTCCAGGAAGAAATCCTGGCTTTCTTCGCTGTAATCCATGGTGACATGGGGAGAGAGAACGCTTCTGACCACAATTATTTCTTTAGCATACATACTTTTGTTTCAAGCCGAGAGAGAGACCATTCCACAGAATGATAGGAAACCAAATTTTGTCTCTTATCAACCCCATCCCATGGACTGGGCTCGTGTGGAATTCTTGTGATTCTTGTGAAGCATTAAACCGGATATCATCGAAACATAGCATGAATTGAGGGGTACATCGAGGATAACGATCACCATCCTTTCCAATATCACTGACATCCAGGATGTGAGGGTTCGCAAAGGACTCCATTGTATCACAGCGTATGTCCGTACTCAGTCAATCCAACGTCTCATATACACCATATATTTTTCGATCACTTCGACCCATGCCTCCTTCCTTATATTGGTGGATCTAACACAGTGCGTTGGGAGTCATGTGTCATGCGGGGAGAGGGTAATTGCCCTATTGGTGTCCAAATCAACTTCACCCAAGAGAGAGAGAGCTCAATGCACAAAGTGGTAGGAAACCCAAATTTATGTTTCGCATCAACCCCATCCCATGGACTAAGCTCGTGTGGAAGGCTTGCGATATCTCATGAGCCATTCTTCCAGATCTCGTTGATGTAAAGCATGAAGTGAGGGGTGTGCCTAGGATGACGCTGGCTATCCTTTCCAATATCACTGGCATCCAAGATGTGAGGGAATCATAATGACTCCATTGTATTGTAGTGTCTTCCTGTACTCAATCATGCCAAAATCTAATATAAACCCTACCTTCTTCCATCACTTTGACACGTGTTTCCTTCCGTATTTGTGGAGATGACACTTAGCATGAGGAGTCATGTCTTTTCATGCGAGAGGGTAACCATCCTATTGGCATCCAAATAAGATTCGTTGATGTTTCTACAAAGGAAACTTAGTTGCAACTAGTAACTACTTGTTGGGAGTATACGATGAAGAATAAATGGTGTTGCTAATGGCATGGTATTTTTTTTTAAATACTTTAAGAGCATCGCTATAGCGATGGATAAAACCTCGTAATTCAATGACAATGTGTCACTTTAGCAAAAAAAACTGTCGCTTGAATAGCATTCTCGTCGGTATGTGTATGGTGTTTTGTCGCTATAGCGACACCAATACATAGATATAGCAATGGGTATTCCATCGCTTTTATGGCATCTTCATAAATAAGTGCATCGAGAGTTGTTTCTCAAGGAAGTACTGTTTGTTTCTCTAACAACGATTTTTTTTTGATATAGCGACACATACCCGTCGATATAGTGATGTGTATTCCATCTCTTTATCAAATCCTCGTCGGTAAGTGCATGAAGATTTGCTCCAGAGATGGACCATTGTCTATACAACGATGAAAAATTCATCACTATAGCAACATATGTTGATTTGCAAGCAGTGTCCAGGAACGCTAGGTGGCATATCTTTCATGTTACCATAGCGACAAATGGTTAAAGGTGTCGCTACAATGACGAAAAAAATTTCCACAAAAATATGAGGTCAGGTTTATCGCTATAGAAACACAAAAGTGTTGCAATTGCAACGATTTTCTGTGAGAAAAATGTGCACATGTAGTAGTGTTAAACTAGTATCACTGTCCATGAATTTTGTGCCACTGGGAGTGCACACTTCTGCAACCTTTGTTACTACTACCATTGGTGTAAGGTCTGTATTTCTTCCAACAAGCTACCGACATTCTGTCGGAATTTCTAGTGACTCAATCTTCTTCAAGATTGCAACTACTTGTAGCTCCATCTCTACCAACCTCTAAATTAAGTGCTTCTCATTCCTTGTCGTGTTTTTGTCTCTCAAATATTCTTGTTTTTGAGTGATTCCACTACAACTTTTCAAGAATGTGTCATATTCCCCACGGAAATGTATGGAGGACATCCACGACATCTGTCCCAACATCCCCTTAGCCGTCATTGGAACACTTTAAGCCTGACTCTTCTCCAAGAGCATCAAATTATTCTTGAATGGCACAGGAACCACCTCTGCTAACTTCAAAAATTCCTACCCAAGAACCACACAATGGTCATCCATCGATGCTAAAGAGAAATCCACCATTCGATGGCAATCCCCGACTGGAATGGGTTCTACACGAGCCATCCCATCCACATGTTTCATCTTTCCATTAACTACCTTGAATGTAGTTTGGATGCATTCAAGCCTAATATTAAGCGATCCTTTGTAATTGATGCTCACAAAGTTGTGCGTTGTCCCTATATCCACTAATTCAGTGACCTTCAATCCACTCACCGTTGCATTCACAAAACAGAGACTCGACTGATTTTCATCCTATAGATCTTCTTGCAACCTACATAACTTCTTGCAACCTACATAACCCTGTTGTCAAGGAATTCACGGCTTCAACGATTTTGTTCAAAGGTTGTTGGACTTGGGCCTCACCCCAAGCCAACTTTATTGTAGTTAGTCTCTGTTGGACTACACATAACTAAATAACCAACTCTTCATTCTCAGGATGGATACACAGAAAGTAGCATCCTTCGCAAACATAGTAGCTAATTTTCATGTGTGGCTTCCTAGATTCATTAGGCTCCATATTCATGCTTCCTTGGGTGTCATCTACTAAGTGTAGATACCCCATTCTATGCACATCCCAATTCTTCTTGGTTTTCCAACTCCTCTATCTTATGCATATCTGATGTGCTTCACACTAGAACTTGCTCTATCCTTTTCTCGCACTCTCGGAATGTCTGTCATACCTCGTAGATCATTCATCATACATATTTTGTCATAGCTTCAACCTTGGTCTTCAATAGTGCATATTCATCAAGCACATCCCGTTACAAGTCTTCATGAGTGGGCCTGTGCATATAACTGCCATAAGACCGGTCGAAACTCACCACTGTCACTTGTTGAAGCCTTTCCAATTATGCCACAAGCTTCCATCAAGCTAAGTGACTTCTAAACTAATGTTGGGTGCTTCACAAACTCCCTCACAATGTCGTCACCTCTTCGGGACACATTCACTCGTGCCCCAACCACACTTTACCAGAATTCTTCCTCTGTTTATCGACTGTCAACCTAGAAGCACCTTGTTAGGTAGCTTATATGCACACCCATGGGTCTTCGTTGGTTGAGCACTGACTCTATCTCACTTATCCACAATGATTCTAAGCGATTCTCCAACTAAGAAACACCCAAGATTTTCCTAAAAGCTTTATTGAGCATCGTTGAGCTCTGATACCATCTCTCAGAAGAACGCCTCGCGACCAACTTTTTTTTCTATTCTAGGGGCTATACAACACTACTCAGAGGCACCACGATGGCATAACGAACTCCATATCCTTCCGACAGACTACCCTTCCTGAGGATTACACTTACTCTTTATTCAGAATTATACTTAGTCAGTTTATCTGTTATGTTCCAACACTTATCTGAATACTTTTTTATCTATGAACAAGGTACACGAGAGACACAACAATATAATGGGAGGAGACACACCAAAATCAGGCATTCCTAGCACCTCAAGACTTTTACAATTGCAGAATCTACATATACGGAAGTACAATAGTGTTGATGGTGACTGCAAGCCAACCCAACAGATGGAGCAATTGTGGCTTGGATGAATATCTTGTCATTGTCACTCTTTTTCCATCTGCATCCCTCGTCTTCTGCTCAAGCACTTTAAACTACAAGCTGCCAAAACATGAAGCCAATACGTGCTCTAAAGTCGAGCTTGCCTATCAGGCCTTCTTGCACTTGGGCACAATTTCGGTTTCTACCATTCTAACTGCACCTCTGCATTTATGTGCACTATCCCAACCATGGACCCATCCCACTCTTGTACGACTATTCCATCAAGGTCTTACTTGTGCATGCTCTCTTGCCATCCTTGGTCACTTATTGCCTTATTTATTGGATTCCTTTGGTTGAACCCTTGCACGATTTTATATTCTAAGTGTGTGAGTGGGTGTGACCCTAACATGGTCATACGCCCCTTGTCGCGATGCCTTAGTATTCACGCTAGACTTATTACCGAAATCCGCCTCCTTGCTGATGCTACATGTCAACCAATGTGCCACGACGTCCCTCTAGTCGACGATGCAAATTGTAGAAAATTTGTCAATCTACAAATATTCCCACATTTCACACTTCACTCTGACCTCCCAACATGCTGCTTCGCGTGACGAGCTCCCAACTGCTGCTATGTTTTGATAAGTTTCCATGTCTACGGGATTCGAAGTGAAGCCTTGCTGAACAAGTTTCCCGTGCCTTGGCGCCTTGGGAGTGGGAACATGCCCCTCTTTGGAAGTGTGTTGCTCTGCAGTTTGTCTAACAAACTTCCACACCATGCCAACGTGCTTTTTCATGGGTGATGCATACGGGATTGCAAATCCCTGGGTGGCTTCACTTGCTAACAAGCTTCCACATGGCAGAACAACACCTATAAACTTTCAAGCTAAGTTTCCTACCATCTTGTGGACCCGAGAGCTCCCAAGCCATGCTACCTGCGCATGTAGGGTGCGAAAAGGTTCCTGCGACATCGAGGTCATTACCTCCTGGGAGAGGAGGCAAAATATTGTGGACACGAAAAGGGATAAGGGGATAACTGATGGATGTAGATTGCTATCTTGGTGAGGAGATAGAGAAAGGAGAGAGATGTGTGTTGGAAAAATTATAGGGCTTCGGGTTGGGAAAATCTTGTCAAGGAAGAATTTAATTGGATGAACGAATGGCACTATTTGAGTGAAGAACTATGGAAAGGTATTGAGTGGTAGGTCGATGGACATGCTGAAGGGGAAGGAAGCTAGGAGGGAGGTTGAAGAAGTCATTGGGAAAGACAGCGAAGGATAACTTGGAGAGAAGAGACAGCTGGTGGAGTTAGAGAATATGTTTAAAGTGAATGAAGGGGTGCTCTAGACTTTGGAAGAGACTCCATAATGGCATTGAGATTTAATAAGAATATTTTTTAATTTCCCCTATTGTTTATCTAGGAAAAAACGTGAGAGATAATATTTTCTTTATATGAACTATGGAGTAAATATTTAGTTTTTTTTTCTTTTATAAATTTGACACACTTATCTTTGGTAACCCACATATACTTCAACAAGTTTACTTCGACCAAATTAACTTTGATGGGATTTACTCTCATCACATTAACTTTGACAAGTCTTCACACGACTTAGACATAATTTAACTTAAATTATAAACCTTCTTTTAACCCAACAACTTTTACTCTGACATAATTTTAACTACGAACAACTCCCACTTCGACAAACTTATAATATTATAAGGTTATTTTGTTCTATAAAGTATATCATTCACTTCAACATGAAAGACACTTTTCACTTCTCACTAAGTTAATATAACTTCAAGATAACTCCACTTCAACAAGTCCACCCTTAACCTTAACTTTATAATAAGATATATTTCTTATTTTATAAACTATGACATGAAAAACACTTTTCACCCGTCCATAAGATGGGATGAACTTTGACACAACTATAATATGACAAACCCACAATATCAAATAAACAAAATGTTGAAATGAGACTTATGTCCAAGTTACTCTCTCATTAAAACAAAACTTTTACATGGTGAAATAATAAGAGATTCTTGATTTCTTTTACAAATGGTAAATGTTAACAACATTCACACAAAGAAGATGTGATACATGTATCATTGAAAATTCTTAAGAATAAACATATAAAATGAATAATATATATTACCACGACAAAATAGAGAAACTAGGGCTTCCTATAGGGACTTCAAACTTTACTTGAATTTTCACCTTTTACCAATCTTGGGATCTTATTACTTTTTAGTGACCACGTACTTGATCTCTGAGACACTTGTTAGAAATTTACTTCTTCTTCTTTCTCTTACTGACCTATTCTTCTCCAACTTACTCCTTTTTACACTCATTCTTCATCTACATATAAAAAGACTAATCTTTTTCTTCTCTTGGAAGCTCTCGAATAACATTAAAGAATTTAATTAATTTCTACCTAAGAACTTAACTTCAGAAGTGCTATTTGGTTACTTAAATATGGTGAGACATGAACTCTATACTCTAATAGTTTAACTAAGAAAAAACTATTTCTTTGGACTTCGACTGACCTGGATGAGATTTGATAGACATCAGCTCGTAATTGATTTTTCCAAAACTCCCCCTTAATTATGGGCATATGGGGATTATTAAGCTAAAATTTTAAAAACTTTTGAGCAATAGAACTTTCTTTATGCAAGACATAATTTCACCATGCAGAATTTTTCACTCCTAAATAACTTCATAGATACTGGAATGTGTCCCTTGCCAATGGTTTTGTAAATATTTCTTCTAGTTGATCTTAAGACATGTAGAATTCTAAACATATTTCTTTGTTTTTTACCAATTTTTTTATGAAAAGATACCTTGTGTCAATATGTATGGTTCTCTTGTGGAACACATGATTCTTTGAAACTACAATGGATGGACTATTATCATAGTAAATAGTTGTTGGTTCTTGTTGCTTCTACGAAAAATCCCTTAGCATCCTTCGCATGCAACCAACTTGACGTGCATCACTTGTAGTTGAGACATACGCTGCTTTTGCTAAAGAAAGAGTCACACTAGGTTATTTCTTCAAATCCCATGATACAATGCCCATATTAAATTGAAATGTATATCCTGATTTGATTTTCCTTTCATAAATGCTGCTTCCACTGTTATTGTTGGTATATCCAATAAGTTTGAAACTTTATGAGATTGAATACAAAATGCCAGGGCCATTTCTACCACTTACATACCTTAGAAATATTTCACATGCTTGCCAATGAAAGTCTTTTGGTGACTCCATAAACCTTGAGATTAGACTTGCTACATACATGATGGAAGGCCTTGTCACCGTAAGATACATAGTTATTTCAACCATCCTCTTATACAATGTAGGATCTGCATTTGATCCACCATAACCCTTTCTCAGTTTTAATCTGGTCATCACTAGTGTTGGGGTTGCCTTACAATTAATCATTTTAAATATATTTGGGATTCAATGGCTAGAAAACACTTCATAAGCCCCAAATCAATCATTTTGAATTCACTTTCCATTATTGTTCTAAAATCCTCTATGCCAAAATCACCATTAAATATTAAACCACTTTCATCTTGTTGGACTTCAATGGCTAGGAAATACTTCATAAGCCCCAAATCAATCATTTTGAATTCACTTTCCATTATTGTTCTAAAATCCTCTATGCCAAAATCACCATTAAATATTAAACCATCTACAAATAGGGATATAATTAACATGTTACATTACTTGTTGAATTTCATGTACAACCACATTCACTTATGTAAAATCCATTTTGGATGAGGTAAGAGTCATTTTAGCTATAGCAATCTCTAGGAGCTTGCTTTACACTATAAAGTTCCTTTTTCAGCATGTATAATTTTTGTTCTTGTCCTGGAACTTCATATCCTTGTGGTGGTTCCATATACACTTCCTCCTCCCTGTATCCTTTTAAAAATGTATATTTTACATCCAATTGGTAAACATACCATTTCTAATGTACAATAATGGCCAAAATTGTTCTGGCACTATCCATTCATGCAACATGTGCAAAAGTTTCATTCAAGTCTATGCTAGGATCTTGTGCGAACCCTCTTTCCACCAATATTTCCTTGTTCTTCCACACATTTCCATTAGCATCTTTCTTGGTTTTCTAATCAATTTAACACTAATTACACCCTTATCTTTTGGTACATTTAGAAACTCGTGTGTTTGGTTCTTCATCCATGGCTTGTGCCCAAACTTCATCTTCGATAACTTCCTCAAATGTTATAGGATCATTTATTTTAAAAAATAATGCAAAAATTGAGAATCAATTTGGTGTATTAGCATCATATATCTCATGTAGAGTTCTTGTCTTTATTGGATTTGTTGATTTCAAACTTATTGAACTACTTGATGGAGTTTGTTGTGTTCTTTTTGCTTGGCGGTGTAGCTTGAGCTACAACTTGTGTTGATACTCCTTGTACTGAAACATGTTGCATTGTCCTGGGGACTGGATGGGGCTGCAACATTTCAGCTTATATGTGGTGTTTGAACCACTTCCTCTGTCATGTCATCATGTTCAACAGATGCCACAATTTTGACATTCTTCTCTATAGTTCCATACCATGCTTCATTTTCAATAAATTGAACATCACAGTTTATAATTACCTTCCTTATGAGAGGGTCATACAACTTGTATGCTTTGGTATCTTTCAAATAACCAAGACAAATACATTTATGTCCCTTATTGCCTAATTTCTTTCTTAGCTCCTCTAGAATATGTGCATATGCAACACAACTATAAACTTTTAAATGAGAAACAATGTGTTTCATACATGTCCATGCTTCTTGAGGGAGGTTGTTCTTCACACTCATTGTTGAACACTAGTTCATGATGTATACAATAATTTCCACTCCCTTATCGCAATATTCATTTGACAAATGGCTTACTTCCATATTTCTATGTGCCATCTCAATAATAGTTATGTTCTTCCTCTGTACGACATGGTTTTGTTGAGGTGTATACCATGTAGTCAATTTCTTGTGTATGCCATGGGTCTTACAAAAAATCAAGAAATCATTTGAGACATGTTCACCGCCATTGTATTTCCTTAATATTTTGATGTTGTGTCCACTTTTCTTCTCCACGGGTGCTTTAAATTAATGAAAACATTCAAATTTATCAGATTTTTGTTTCAAAAAATATACCCATTTTTTTCTTGTGGAATCATTAATAAAAGTGAGAAATTAATTGTATCCTCCTATTGATAGAGTTTTCATTGACCCACAAATTCTATAGTTCCCAATTTCAAGGGGTTCATGCTCTCTGTATGCCTTTTCAATTGGAAAATTCTCTCTATGATATTTGCTAAAAATGCAGCATTCACAAATTCTCTTTCGCCTTTCAATCAATGGAAAAAATTTCATCATATTATTCACGTGGAGTAGCTTCATCCCACCAAAATTAAGATGTACAAATTTGAAATGCCACATCCAGGACTCATCCTAAACCTCTGATTCAAATGCTACTTGTATTTGTTTGCTGTCTTTTTCTTCAGTGTCCAAGTTCTTGTTTACTTCTTTGCTTTCTCCTTAGAAGCATCTCTTGAATTTCCATTATGTCCTTCACATGAACAACTTGATTTTTATTTCCTTTTATATATGGCCTTATCCTCAAGTGAAACAAGTGATTAGTTATCACTTTATATTTAGATATCAATTGCTTACTTGGATGTATGTCCATGATCATACAATGGTTTTCTTCCATGTAGACCATGTAACCTTTTTGTAGTAGTTTTCCAATCCTCATCAAATTATTCTTTAAACCATCGACATAATAAACATCATACATAAAAATTTTCTCCCCATGTTTGGTTAGAATACCAATAGTACATTTTCCTAGAATAATGACTTGGATATTGTTTCCAATTGTGACATCAGTTTGAAGTGATTTACCCAGACTGAAAAAAAGTTTAAATTACCATTCATATGATTACTATATCCTGAATCTAAATACCATATATCAGATGAAATTTCTTGGACAACATTGCATTCAATTGGGGATGCACATGCTAGAAACATTGTGTTGGTTGAAGTGCTGGTATTACTTGACTCGTTTGTCCTTTCTTTCGTTCATATTGCTTCTTCCTGCATTTATTATTCTAACACCACCCATTAAGCCTGAATTTATGAGTAACTATTAGAAAACTATAGGGCTAGCAACAAGGCTTAGTCACCCTTTACATACTGCTTGTCCATACAACAAAGGAAAGAGGCAAAAACCCATTGGGAAAATCCTGCCGTAAATAAGGACATGAAACAAAAATTTGGAAATATTGTCATCAATCATACTTCAAGACATGATCAGCAATCCCCAGTAGTGATTTGATTTTACTGAAGGTATTATCCAAAAACACCTTGGTGAAGATGTCTACTACTTGCTCTGAAGATGCGTAGTATAGTAGAGCAATGGCACCATCATGGACAAGATCCCTGATGTAGTGCATATGGATCTCAATGTGCTTGGTTCACCTTCTTTGAACTAGATCAGTCAATATTCGAATGGTGCTTTTGTTTTCACTATATATGACAGTGGAAGTCTCTAATTCGAACCCAAATTCTCTAAGTATACCCTGCAACCACAAACATTGAGTAGCTGCATTCACAACTTCTCTATACTCTTCCTTTGTAGATATGAGTGCTATGGAAATCTGCTTCTTACTTGACTAGTTGATTGGTCCATCTGCAAGCATGAACAAATATCCTAAAGTATAATTTTGATCTGTGTTGTCACCTGTCCAATCACTATCAGTAAATCCAACTAGCTCTATGTCAAATTTTGCTTTATAGAAAATCCCATGACTTCTTGTTCCTTAAACAAAGTTTAGGATCCTCTTGGCTTCCCTCCAACGGATCTCATGAGGCTGATCCATGTATCTTGAATCCACACTAACTACATAATATAATTCAGGTCGAGTATGTGTAAGATAAAGCAAACACCCAATCAACTTCCTATACAGTGTGTTATTTACCAAAGGAAAAGAGCCTGCTTCCTCAAACTTAACTCCTAGGAGGAATGGAGTCTTCATTGGCTTACAAAATTTCATTCTAAACTTATTGAGATGATATGAAGCATCTTGGACTGATGAAGTTTGATTCCATGTTGGTATTGAGAAATTTCGAGACCCAATAATTGGGTCAACAATCCCAAATCTATCATGAAAAATGCATGGTTCATTGCATCCTTCAAGGAGGAAATATATTTCTTTGTACTTCATGTAATCAATAGGTCATCCAAATATAAAACAATGATCATTAAAAAACGATGAATCATATTCAAATAGACATTCGGATCAGACTTGCATCGAACAAAATTCAATGACAACAGAAAGCCATCAATCTTGGCATACCAAGCCTCGAGGGCTTGCTTGAGCCCATACAGTGATTTCTTTAACCTACACACTAAAAATGGATTAGAAACAAAACCTTCACATTTATGCATATAAATATCTTCAGTCATATCTCCATTTATAAAGGCACACTTCACATCCATGTGATGTACCTCCCAAGTTCCTTGGAGCTGCAAGCGGCTAGAGCTAGCCTTATGGAGTCCATCTTTGCCACTGGTGTAAAGGTCTCATTGTAATAAATACCATGTAATTGTGGGTATCCATTAGCTACCAATTTTTCCTTATATTTCAAAGGTGAAACATCAGTATAAAACTTAGTCTTATAGACCCAATTACACTTTACTAGCTTTCTCCCCATGGGGAGATCAACTAGTTCCCATGTGTTGTTCTTCTGGAGCAAGTTGAATTCTTCCTTCCTGGATGTTTTCCATATCACATCATATGATTCATATTAATGTGTCTAAGGATATGATTCAAACAACATATAACACTTCTCAGCAAAGAGTGGATCTTTGACACAAAGGGAACTCTCAAATTGAGATCTAGTACTCCTAGTGTCACTAGGATTCCCAGCTAGTTCCCTAGTTTCATGAATGGTCCTTTATACCCATTTTGGTCTTCTAGGAATGTTAGTATATCCAATTATTTCATCATTATCATACATGTTAGAATCAGAAAAATCATTATTCTCTTCACTTACAATAAGTGGTTGTGGTGATGAAGAGGACTCTCCAACTTTGACTGCTGCTAAAGGCTCTTCTTCAAGCTAAACACTTATTTCAATGAAATATTTGTTCATTCTCAAGTTGATCATGTTGTACCCTTTTGAATATTCATAATACCCAATAAATTTTAACTCTTGGCTTTGGGGTTGGAAATCCTTCCTCTTTTTAGTTGGAATTCTAGGCGAAGCCTTTGAACCAAAAAACCTAAAATGGGTCACATCTGGCTTGTTTCCACTCCAAGCTTCAAAAGATGTAATACCATAAAGATGATTATGTGGAACCCTTTTCTAGATATAGGATGCACATTTTATATCCTCATCCCAAAAATTTGGTGGCAAATTTTTATCCTCCATCATCCAAGTTCCCATCTCCTTGGGTGATCTGTTCTTTCTCTCAGAAACACCATTTTATTGTGATGTGTAAGGAATAGAATGTTTCATCTCGATACCTGGATATTTACAATAATGTATGAACTCAAAATTGACATACTCACCACCATTTTTCATATGTGAAAATATTGAGTGTCCTCCCAGACTTGTTCTCAACCAAGGCTTGAAAGACGTTGAAGAGGTAAACAAATTCAAACTTGTGCTTTAAGAAGTACACCCAACAATACCTCGAAAAGTAATCTATGAAGGCGAGTGCATATTTGGATTGAATCATGGAAATATTAGGGAACGGACTAGAAATGTCACTGTGGATTAACTCAAGGGGAGGATAGGTTCTCTCATGACTAGCTCTCGCATATTTGTGCTCTCGGTGTTTTCCTAGGATGTAACCTTGGAAGACTCCCTTAGAAAACTTGATCTTTGGTGACCCTATGACCATATCTTTGTCACCCAATTCAGAAAGATACTTATAGTTAACATGGCCAAATATCTCATGCCAAATATTTCTTGCTTCATTGGCATGAGTGAGAAGACAGAGGGGTTTGAGTATGGTAGAAAAAAGGAAAACTTGTATACCTTAGAAGTGCGATCCACAACACCTTTTGCTATGAATTTGCCGTTCAAAATATCCAAGATTTCAACTTTATTGGGGGGTAATATGACTTTCTTTGTAGACCTAGTGTGATTCATCTGATACACTAAAAAGAGATTAGAGGAAATACCTGGAACATACAACGCATCATTGAAACTACCATGATCAAGATCAATCATACCCTTCCCCAAAATGTCAGTAACAAAGTCATATCCGAAAAGAATTTTTGGACCTTTCGAATTGTCAAGAGAGGAGAAAATATCCCTTGTCAAAACCATATGTTTGGAAGCTCCAGAATCAATGATGAAACTAGGTGAACTTGAGGTGCTAGCAACTAAGGCATGTATTATCTCCTTGTCTTATGAATTTGATCCTCCTTCCCTCTTCTTTGAGCAATAAGGAAGGGATATGTTGTTCTTCTCCAGGACTTGGGTCAACATGTCAATTTTATTTTTCATACAAGAGCTCTCAGAATGATAGCCCTTACAGTAGTATGCGCACTTGCTCATTTCTCGTTTGTTCTTATTCTTCTAGATGTTCTTCTTGGAGCCTATGGGCTCCTCTTGAGACTTTGAATTGTTTCTCTCTTGCTCAGGTGGATTTTTTTCCTTTTTCATTCCTTTTGAATCCACCCTTGAATCTACAGTAGCCAAATCTTGGTATTTGGAAGGTTTCATGGTGCCCATCATTACCAATTTGTCTTTCTCCTAGGTGAGGGATTCCATGAACTCAGAAATATTAGACATCTTCCAGGATTGTGCTGTCAAATTGGTGGCATGGAAGGTTGAAAAAAACACTAAGTACTTAGGACCAAAGAATTGACGATGTCGTTTCTCCCAACCAACTGCTAGAGTAGCAAAAATTACTTGGTCTAGAACCCTTGAGCCTATTTGTGGATCCACAAGGGAAAATTTCGATCAATTTACAATCTCTATGCATTGATAGACCATTTCCCCTCCATTGTCAGCCTAAATATTTGATGGAAATTCTAGACATACTGCTTTATAGTATTTTTCCTAGGACTTGGTGAGCCTCCTGCTCGTTAATGCTCCACAAGGAGTCTCGACCTGATTTTGGGGAAGATTCCTCCTGCCTCACTTGAGTTTTTACTCATCAAATTTTTCCATTTGTCTTTTCCCCTTGTGGGCCTGTTCCAGCTGCAACAATTTTCCCAAAATTCAAAAAATTTCGGGACCCTCCTTTAATTCATTTTGGCTCAAATTTTGGGTTTGCTTGATGTTCTGCGCAAAGATTAATTTTATGCCAGTGATGTTTCACTATTTGTTTTAGTTTTTCCTTACCATCGGAAGTGTTTTGGACGTTTAAGTCGGAAGTCTAGTCATCTGCATGCCCGCCGCTGCAAAGAGGTAACAAGAAGCCGAGTCTGATCCAAGATTTGTTTTCTCTGATGCTTTTATTTATTTGTCTTAATTGGTGGCTTGTTGGAATACCGCTGGAACGTATTGTATCTACGGTTTCCGTAGTTGCGGATGGTGCATTATGAAGTTCCATGATGATTGCATTAACTTGTTTCGACCCCGCCGTTTTTCTTTCACTCATCCTTGAGATTTCAGCGTTCACCGTTGCGGCTTTGAAAAGCGTTGTCTTTCTAGTGTAGTTTGATTTTATTTTCTGCGGGACCGATGTTTTTTGTTCGAAGTCACGTTGGTTTTTTCTCTGATTTTTTTCAGTCTACAGAACTTGGTTTCTTTTTTGGTTTTGCCGTTGTGGCTCTCCAGCCTTCTATTTCTCCAATGCTTTAGTCTTGAGAGCTCCGATGCGAGTATCATTTCGTTTCTCTGCCGATGCCTTAGCAGTTCTCCTAACCATTTCATCGTTCGCCGTTACAGAGGCAATGTTGACTTGGTCGTCGACCCATTATCTTTTTACTACTTGATGACCTTTTTTTCCACCAATTATAATTGACCAGGGACTATATATAGTGGAATTGGGTGGTTTAATATTTTATCGTTATTTTTGGAATTTTCTCTACGCTGTCATTTTCGCTCGAGCAGACCAGGATTCTCGCTGTTGGTACCCTCGCTCCTAGGTGGCTCCAATGTGGAAGTTCAATGGTTTTCCTCCCGCCAGTCGTGCAACAGTTCCAGGTAGGCTCTTATGCTCGTTTTCCCATTTCGTTCAAATG
>LPNX010967900.1:50247-93405 GCA_001517045.1 Pseudotsuga menziesii | reverse complement strand
GGGGGGGGGGGGGGGGGGGGGGGTATTTGTGGTTTACTTGATTTTTTCTTTCGTAGCTGTTATGGTCTTACAGGTTACACTCGATTGTTGGGGAAACTGGTGTAGACGGCCGTTACGCTGTTCGCACCAGTTTGCCCCATTTTGTGTTTGGCCGTCTAGAAGGCTTTCATGGCTTTCTTAGGGAATGCAAGGTTTGTTTCCACTGGTCTAGTCACCCTCATTTTCTGAACCAAGACCTTGGTGTTGTTTTTATTTCACCGCTTAGGGCGAACCTATTCACTGTCGAATTCGAACCCCGAACCGGTCTCGGGTAGGTTCACATTACCTGGTCTAAGATGAACCGTGAAATGAGAATGTACAGTCTTCTAGGGTGTTATCACCTGTAGCATCTCCCTTGAGCTTTTTAGCTCATGTGCCTTAGGTTTTTTGCATAACGTGTAGGTTGTGGCGCCGAGAGAGGGTTCAAGACTATTTTCATTTTTTATGAAGGCCTTGTTTTTTCATATCTGAACTTTGTTGGACTAAGCTGGTTTTAGTTTTTGGGTAGGATCATTCGTTTGAACATGTTTTGCTTATTTTTTATAATTGCAGTCATGTTTAACACAGATGAGGTAAAACGCTTAGATTTTTATCTTTATCTTTAAAATTTGTTCGGGAATGACCTAACAGAACCTAAAATACATTTATGTACATGACAGTGAAATTTCTCAAAACTTAAGATGTCTAAACGTCAAAAGAAGAAGGCTCCCATGGTTGAAGAGGAACCCGAAGTCGAATTCATCACCAGAGTCGAATATACTTATGAAGACACCAAATGCATAATTGGTGTGGAGCCCGAATATGAGCGGGGATAAATCTACAAATTGATTACGCACCGAGAGGTGCCTGACATAGGTTTTGAGGAAGAAAACATCTATGCCAACATAGAGAGGTTTTCATTAATGAAAATTGTTACAAGGCCTGAACTCTTTCCATGCTTAGAGGTGATTGGGTGGATTCTTTCCAGGGCATATGTGACCACCATGATTTTGGAAAATGTTGATAAACAAGGTTATGCTGCTTATAGCCCTGGATATGTATCCCTGGCCTACCACTTTCCAGAAGCACAAATATATCTGACTTAAGATTGGATGAAAAGCATCAGGATGGACCTCGTCGAGACACTCAAGAGGATGCTCGTGCTTGGAAAAAAATTTAGAACCAGACCAACTAGAGAATATGACACTGCAAGTCTAAGAACCCTTTACAGGTTCATCACCTTAATGCTGAATAGGATTTTCAGGTGACCCCATGGTAAAAGCTTCAAATTGGAATGGGTGCCGATAATTTTCTATGTTGCAACATAGGTGACCATTTTCAACTGGGCCAACATTGTGTCCAATAGCCTCTCGGTTTGCATGGAATTAGCATTAGGAGGGGTGTCCCAAACAAAATCATAGTTTTACATGAGCTCCATACTGATTGATTGCATACTATGCAATCAACCTTTCCCCAACCTGAGGTGCATCTGGGACCGGGAAAGAACACCAGTTTACTCAGCATACAAGCCAGTGTGGGCCCACAAATACCAAAGTCACTACAGGGAAGTGTGTGAGCATTTCATTATGCAATTATACACCTTGATTTTCTTGAAATAATGCAACTGCATGTCAGAGGAGGCATTGCAGGTGATTGAAGAGTATGCATACTATTATTTGACAGAAGATGGACTATATTTCAGAATGTTTGGATGCTCTAGAGCTCCCTCACTAGTGCCTAAGTATGCCACAGACTATGTAATCCATAAAAAGGCGGTTAGACAAGTCTTTTTAGATTGCATTGGAAGTTTTCTATTTGAGCATAAGAAAGCAGTGTACCCTCTTTTGCCTTTCAGATTGGGAAGTTACAAATTTACTAGGGTAAAGAAGGGCGATGAATTCATGGAGGAGTTGGAAAAGTTCCATTTTGGGGAAATGTGTTTCCACAGGAATGACTCCCGGAACAAAGTTACAGAGCACTGCAAAGAGGCAAATGTACATTTTGAATACACTAGTCACTGGGATAGAGAAGAGTCCATTTTTCATAGTGTACTAAACATGATGGCCTTAAGAAGAAGGTTTAAAAATATGATCACCACCAAAGGTGGAAAGGGACAGGACGAGCAGGCAAAGGCCGAGGAGGAGGAAACCAGGAAAATGAATGAAGAGGCTAGGAGGATAGCCCAAGAGGCCGAAGGCTGGCTAAAAGGAGAGGAGGAGGAGAAAAGAAGAGCTGCATAAGAGGCAGCCAAAAAGGCAGGATAAGCGGCCAAAAGCAAAGAAGAAGGAAGAAAAAGAAAGATAGATGAGGAGCTTAAAAAGCAGGAAGCAGAGAAGATAAAGCTGACACAGGCAGTGAAAGAGCAATCAGCTTTTGATGCAGCAGATAGCAGGATCAGGATTTGGAAAACCCCGACATTCAAGATCTTGAAGTACCCGCTACCAGCACACCAGGACAGTCTATGGTCCCTACCCTTAGGCTAAACCCTTTTGAACAAAAGAAAGGGGAATAGGTACTGGATTTTAATACTATCTTTTATGATAAAGAAAAGAAAAGGATAGTAAAGAGGACCAAGAGAAAGGTTGAAACCGAGGGGCTGTCTGGAAAGATGATAAATGATACGACTATTGTATACGGGACAGACAGAGACCCTAGGTTCACTATCAGAGCGGGGCCTACACTGATCCATGCTTCTGAGGACAATGTAGATAAAATAATGACAGATATTGAGCAATCAAAGAAGTGTTATTCTTAGCTCAAAGATACCTTGAGAAAGGAAAGGGAAGAAAATAACCGGTTAAAAAGAAATTTTGAAGACATACAAAAGGAAATCAAGTCTTCAAAGGTTCAGCTTCAAGTCCTCCAGATAGAGAAGAGATCTATGGAGACCGCTCAAGAGTTTCTAGAAAAAGTGCAGTAGGAACATCAGGAGTTGAGGGCTGAAAAGGAGCAATTGCTAAGCAGGATAGGGGACTTGGAACTGCAAAAGGCTACCTTGGAAGCAAATGAGAGGCAATATCAAGGGCAGGAGGCAGAACTTAAAGAGCAGATTACCTCGTTGACAGCAGCTTTAGAAGAAGCTAGGGAACAATAGGTTAGTCTTCAGCCTTTCAAGGAGCAAGTTCTGGCATATAGAGATAATATGCACCAGCTACAAGTAGCCATAGAGGAAGAAAGGTGCAAGGTTTTGCAGGTAGATAACCAGTTGGAAGATATTTTGCAGACCTCTTCATATTTTGTTGACAGATCTCAGGACATCTTGGAAGTATTGACAGGAAGGATGGAAAGGTTAGAAGCTAATGAAGAAACTCTAGAGTTATCCTCAAAAGATGAACAAGCCCTTAGGCAGGACTACAATTTGTTGGATTTTGCCATCAACACAGCTGAGGAGTTCAAGAAGGATATTAAGAAGACAAGAGGGGCGTGTGAAGAATTCTTCACGAGACTTCTGATCACTCATAATCGATGCCAGTTAGAGGCTGAGCAAAGAATGGATGCTTTTCTGGACCACAACTTGTTTTTGGAAATTTTGCAAAGAAGGTATCATAAAGATGAAAAAAGAATACAACACATTAAAGTTTTAGATGAACAGACCCTAAGGAATGAGGTAGATCATTTCGCGGTTAGTGTGCAGCTGTTAGAAGACCAGCTTCGCCTGAGCGCAACCATAATAGAGGTCATCAGAAACCAGGTTACAAAATTTGAAATAAATATTCGATTCTTGGAACCTTCTGAATTTGAAAGTATTGCTTTAGAGGCCTCAGCGTGGAAGAATTTTTTGAATAATCAAGCAGGGCCCTCCTCATGAACATTTTTCCACTTTTATAATATTTTGTAAATTTTATAAACACTTAGTGAAATTAAATTTTGGGAGGCAAAGAGTTGGGGAAGCCCAAAAGTCACTCGTGGGAAACCCAACAGTCTTGTTCTTTTATATAAATATAGGAGATTTAGATGGGAAATGGAATTTTTCCCAATTAGATGAGTGAAGACATATTGTAAGAAGAACTATTTTTCCTTTTGCAATAGAGAATTACAGTTTTCCTGTTGGAGAAAGCTTGGTGGGATGTTCAAACGTTATGATATGGATTTGTTGAAGAGGAACTATTTCATTTTCAGATTTGTGTCCATTAACTATGAGATCGTTCTAACTCCTAGGACCTATGTTCTTGTATGAATGATTTCTGGTTCAGTTTATGAAAGTTACCACCATGAGTAATGAATGTTGTTCATAAGCAATTGGCTATCTGATTGTTTAAATATCTTTAGTTGTTCATGTGTTTCTGAAGAAATATTAGCTATCTATAATTTCTCTTTATAATTCATGCATAAGATACATTACTCATTAATAAGTGACAATCTCACTCCCCAGGGATAGGTAGGTAATTAGAATAAATTTCTTGCTGTGTGTGATTTAGATGCAGAGAGCCTAAGATGAGAGGTAAGAACTTGGGCATCACATTGTGAACACTCCTTGCATTCTAAATCACTCTACATGTTAGGTAGGCACTTGCACATCATACTTAAAATAAAAAATAAAAAAATATATACGGTGGACCACGCCGCAACCAGTAAAGCCTTTTATTTTTGTTACTTGACCTATGGTAGCCAGACCGTAAACCGGACATATTCCCTACACCAAACAGTCACGGGATGGTTGGGAATGTTGACTGGGGAGAATCCCTTGCTGTTGTTTCCTGTGAATTTCTAGGCCTCAACAGTTTCTGGCGCTGGAAGGAGGGCCGCCAGTGCATGGCTAGCCGAGGAAACCCATTTTCCTGAGATTACCCCACCAGTGATATTTTTGAAAGCATTTTGTGACCTAGCCCAAATACTTAAGAAAATCTAAAAGGAAAGACCATCCTATATTGGAAGACTCAGTGTTGTTTGGGGTTTGGAAGAACTTGTACGAACAGCCTTACAGGAAGTGGTTCAACCTTTGAAGCAAGTAAGCCCGAGTACACCTTACGGTTCTCCTATTCAGACTCCTGTTCTTCCACCTCCTCATTTTTCACTCATGGTAGGTATAAATGTAAATCAGCCCAACCCACCGCCGGCTTGGAAAGCCAGATCACCCTTGAACCTAAAACCTGCGTTGCATAACCTACCTCAAGCTTTTGAGAAGTTGTTTCCTAAGTTAGAACCTAATGAGAAGGTTGCCGTAGATGACCACTTGCAAAGTTTCTATTTGGAAATAGAAGGATTAAGGGTTGGGGAATATGAGGATGTTGTTTGTAGATTGTTCCCGCATACCCTTAAAGGAGTGGCAGCATCCTGGTACTTTGGTTTGCCTGCAAACTCTATCCTTGATTGGGATACCTTTGAAAGGATTTTAAGAAGTAAATATGCAGCCCAAAAGACGCATGCATCACTAATGAAAGGTCTGGGCACTTTGAAAAAAGAAAGGAATGAGAAGGTACATAATTTCACTCAAAGGTTTTTAGCTTACCTCAAGAAATTCTCTACAACTGATAAGCCTTCCAATAAAGTTCCGATTGAGTATTATACCTCAGCTTTAGGCCCTGACTTCGCTATGTTCACAAAAGATCAGTTAAGCCTACATTAGTTGAGACTTATGAGGATGCAGAAAGAGTAGAGGCTGAAAAGGAAAGTATAGAAGATTATCCTGAGAAACCTTGAGAAAAAACTACTGGAAAAAGAGCCTTATTGCTGTCTAAACCTAAAGAGGAGAAATCACATGATTTTGAGGGAATGTTAAAAATGATGCAAAAAAATCTCCAACAGAATAATAGATTTGGAGAAATAAAAGGAAGATCAAAAATCTTATAAAACCTTCTATAAAAACAAGGAGGATAACAACCAATTCAAGACCCCTCCACATAATTCAGCATCAATGAATCTGACAGAGGTAGGGATGGACAATTTCTGCACTTTTCACCAACAACCCCATTCTGAAAAGAATTGTCTTTAATGGTTAAATTCGATGACATTGGTAATGAATCAACTTTTGGACTCTAAATTGACTGAGGACAGTGATGAAGAGAAAAAGGGTATTCAGACCATAGAGAGACAGGAAAACGATACCACGTTTTTATGGGATTGTGTCTCACTGTTTGATACAGAAAAGGGTACTCCTAAACCTGAGAACATACCAAAAACAATAAAAGACATGGATCTGATAATTAAAGACGATGCGACAATTTCAAAGATTAAGAAGTTGCAAAAGAATGTCAGGAGACAGTCAAAGAGAAATATTAAAGATAAAGTGGCCAACGTTACCATTTTTAGCCAGGAGATAGAACAAATCAACGAGCATGCCAAGCTTATGGAAGGACACGTAGATGTTAACCAATGAAAAACTGAAAAGATTGAGGAGCCAGAAAAGGAAGTGCCCATTGAAAATCAACCGGTGGAAGAAGGCGTAAAATTAATTGGGGAAGAGAAAGCTAAAACCCCACCTTTCCTTTTGACTCTGGAAATGTTGAATCATAAGGTGCATAATTATTTGGTAGATTCTGGATCATCGGTAAATGTTATGGCACTTGTAGTTTGCAAGAAAATTAAAGGGCAGCCAAAACCTACTGCTTGGGAAGTTATTCAACTAGATAGAACTAATGTCAAGGTAGTGGGGGAAATGAAGAATGTGCTCGTTTGTTTATCTGCAAATAACAAGATATGTCAATTTATTGATATTATGGTGGCTGACATACCAGATGGATATGGGATTATTCTGAACCAACACTGGTCCGCAAGGTTAAAGGGATATTTTTCTTCAGACTGGTCTCATTTATGGTTACCTCATAAGGGTACCCCAAATTAGATCAAAATTTCAAGAGAACCTTACATGAAACACACTATCACTAAGTTGGGAGAAGGAAATGAATCTGCTAATTCTGTTCCGAGAAATTATCTAACGGAGCTTGAACTAAGATATCATGTCTCAAGAAAAGCTAGAAATATAATTGACATTCATCCTGATCTCCTTCAACTTCCTCAAGTTGATGAGATTGATTGTAAATTAGTAGACATGGTTTTGGTTTCAAAAATAGTACAATTAGACCATGGATAGGTATCTCATGTCTGCAATACAGCTAGTAGCTTCCTTTCACACACCTGGGCCACGTGGCAGAAATCTTCAAGCCACTCGTTGTGTCCTTGGGGGCAAGTATCGAGTCAAGGCTGTCACCTTGTTCTTGACTCCTCCGTTTAGGCTCAACTCCTAACGAAGCCAAGGGGGGTAGACCCTATTAAGTTACTAAGGATGATTTCTTAGTGTAATGATGTTGTACTGAATCAGTTATTTAGGAGTTTAAATATTTTAACTATAAACAATCAAGATGACAAGATACGAAGATATACACGAAAGCAGAAAGTTGATACACAATATATATATAAAGCAAAAATGACCAGTGCCTTAAAATGGAGCCAAATCAAAAGATCAATATGCTTGCGTGTGCTTGGAGTGAATGTTTTTCGATTGCATCTTGGTATGTTTTAAGTTAAAATTCAAGTATGAATTGTTTAAATTAGGCTAAGGGGGGACTCCAGATATACTCGAGATTACTTGGAGTATGTCCGAAACAAAACTTCACGGCTACCCGCAAGGAATATGTGGGATGAAATGGACTCTCTGGGGCTATTGTTTGTAACGCACCCGTTTGGGTGTGACAGAGATCAGCGCCCCGAGGTCACTTTTCAAAATTTCCTGCTCCCTTTGGGTATTTTTCCACCATAAAGGTTTGATCGAGGTGTTGGATTTTCACCTGATGGTTTGTCAATTGGGGAAGGTGAGTCCTAATTATGCTAGTCACCCAAGTGATTTTTATACAACTTGACTGATCGAACGAACTGCAGCCAAGTGCAGAGCATACACACTGGAGTCTTGTAAATTTTAATAAGTTTTAAGCTGTATGTTCTTGTTTAAAAGAAAAGCCTCCAAGAACCTCTTTCGATCCAAGTGGATCTCAATCGGGAATCAAGGAGGAGTTAATTTTAAAGTTGCTGATAAACAAATGATGAAGAATAAAACATTTACACAATCTAGTTTTCTGATTAGTCCTACCACGAATCTCTTTCCCCTTGCGAGTCACTCGGGAAATCGTGGGGTAAGTATTATGATTACTTTGAAATGTAAGATATGGAATATGAAATTAACAACAAGATCAAATATACTACCCTACAAGTCATATCAATTCTAGTGGAAAAGAAATAAGAAAAAAAAAAGACAAAAAATGGCACCGACGTGAATCCCCCCAAGGGGGGATGGGGAATGGGCTCGAAAGAGCCTATTCAAAGAATGATTTTATTACAGTGGTTACAATATCAAATCAATGATAAATTAGAAATTTATTGGTCCTTATATAGGCTGAAACCAAGATATTACAGTTTATACAACAAATTTATAAATTAAGTGACAAAAGAGAGACCCCTCGGAGGATTTGAGCGCTCCAAAAGCCACTTTGGACAGCAGCTTCCTTTCTTCTCTGTCAGACCTGATAAATGACAGCGAACGAGTTAGAATAAAAAATTCCCAAAATCACTTTAAGAGTACCTTTGGGTCAGCCTACTTTATCTCAAAAAATAATGAAATTAAACTAGCTAAATAGGCGAACAGGGAACCAAGGAAAGCAAGCTCTCCTTGGGATCTTGGCTTGCTGTTTGTGCAGCCAATTAAAAGCACTGATATTGTAGAATATTGAAATTATCGAACAACAAATGAAATTACCTTAACAACAAGCTATGAATTTTCACTAAATTGCTTGCGAAAATAAGGTACTTTTAGCTAGATCTCTTGAAATTGAACTTTAAGTGCAAAATGAAACTAAGATCTAGAAATAGGAAGGGATATTGCTAATTAGATCTATGTGTGTTTTTCTTGATGAGATATATCATATTAAAAAGAAACCTTTAAAGTAACCAGTGTGAGGAAAGTTTAATAATTTTTAAAGGAGGAAGAGAGAGAAAGAGTGTTTGAAGCCTGGGAATGTTGGGCTTTGGATTCTGCTTTGGTGGAACACCGAGGGACTATGTCATTCATAAGATACTGAATATGAGGAAGATTCAAACCAGCTCAACCTCTTCTACCAGCGAGATCACCTGCAACTTAAGAAATCCTTGCACAAACAGATGGTTAAAACATAGGTGCTGCCGAAAGAGATGATTGGAAAGCATGTAATTAAACTTAAAATACATACAAATCCAATAGATCTGGAACAAGCAGCAGTAAGAGCATAAATCAAACTAGAATAAACTCTTACCCTAACAGGAGGGAGCTCTCTCCTTCAAGGCCAACAATTAACTAGCAAATCAATGATAAACAAAAGCAGATTATACCTCATAAGAATTTGACAATCAACATCCACACATGAAGATCATTACACCATAGATCTTGCCTCCAAAGCTTCTTTATTCCAGAAAAAAAACAATATAGTACAATAGCAACAGCACCTCAATCCCAGTTCTAACTAGCTTGGAAGAGGAGGCTGTGCCTGGATATATACAATTTGCAGGCCATCTAGCCTAGGGGGGGCTCAATTCCTCATGGAATCAAGTGAAATCAACTGATGGATAGTTCATCAATGTAGAACTGAGGCTAAACTGAGCCTACTTGTCAACCGGGGGCCTGATCTAGCTGACACATCAACCCATACACTGACACATCGGCCCAAAGAGCATCTAGGAGAGCCAAAACATGTTGAGAAGAGAGGGAGGGTACAAGTCCCCATGAAGACCACTGTAGATCAACTCTGGATCTGATTTGATCCCCTCCTTCATTCAAGGATTTGTCAGATCCATCCAATCTGCTCCAGATCTGATTGATTTCAGTCAAATCGGTTGAGAATCCATTGATTTATTGATTTTGGATTTGCTCCATTATTCATCAATTTATTAATTAAAATAATCAATAATTGATTTTTGGGGCTTTCTGACTTGAGTGATGGAAGATCACTCAAAACTTAGGAAATAGTGGGTCCATGGGTTTACATGGTGCTCTTAGCTTTAAAATGAGCACCTACATAACTGAAACCGATTATTTGGCCCACTTTTATTACAGACTCAATTTTTCCAATTAAACTATTAAAAAATAGCCTAAGTTTTGGAAAAATTAAAATTTTAATAAAAAACACTGAAAAAACTAAAAAATTGAAAAATTGAAAAACACCTAGGGGGACTTAGACATGTTCATATGACTCAAAAATGATGTCTATCATGCTTACACATTGACACATGGACTCTAATAACCTCAATAGGTCTAAATGCCAAGCCGACCACCCCAACTTTGGAGGTATGGAGTGAAAAACTCAGAAATTATCAGTCGTTTATTCAACAACCAATAATAACCAAGGGAAAAAACACCCTGGGCTGATCGGATTGACAAATGAAGTCTAAGAGACCGAGTCTTTTACAGACACTATAATGCTAGAACATTTATTACAATTCCCCCATGGGGTATGAACATGTGATATGATACAATAAAGCTTCCTGGAAGAAAGACTGAAGGTTCTCTGAAGTCTGAACAAGTTATCCCTGTCTGGTTCACCAGGCTCACTTGATAGAAAACCACTAAGTACAACTTAGGTGGTAACATAGCCTAGCCCTTTGAATCATTAGATTGAAGGATTTTCAAGGGTGGGCACACAATTTTTTTTCTTTTGATTTAATGATTTTGTACATAAACAATTTGATGTTATTTTGCTTTGATTTACCTCTTTGTATCTATTTATTTTTGTTTTCAATAAAGAGGCAAACTTTTGGTTGCATGGAAAAAATCAGGGTTCTTGATTAACTGAAATCTTTGAGAAAAAGACTGTGCATTTTATTTTTGAAATGATAGAATGTCTTCTAGTAGGAATTTTTCCTAATTTGACACGTGTTCATTGAAGCCCTACTCAACCCCTGTAAATAACTTAGAATTAAGAGGTTTGGAATAATATTTTGAGGTTCCATCTATTTCACATCTAAGATGTCCTAGGGAGTGATAGCAAAAGGCCCACAGAGAGGAAGCAAGGTAAAAAATTTAATATATATAAATGATCCCATGCCATAATTTCAGAAAGCCTAAAGGCTGTTAAGAGTCAAAACTCCTTAAAGAAGCAATACATATCAAAGCAAAGTGTCAGAAACATGCATTTCAATTTGCCAAAAGTTCTTCTCCGTTCGTGAGCTGAAAAGTAAATTTTTCTCTCACACAAAAGGACACTATGGATAGAAGAGCCTAGATAAAATTCAGAAAGAGAGGCAGATGGAGGACTCAAAAGAACAAAAGTTCAAACGGCACAAAAGTGCAATTGGCATGGGAATGAGGAACAAAGGAATAGTTCTATTTACCATATGTTACGATCATGTGGTGTCCAAGCTAGAAACTACTGAAAGACATAGGTAAAATAAATCTCACCTATTAGGCCTCAAAAGATTTATATGGACTTTCAAATATTTTGGGTGTTCCCATTCCCCAAAGAGTGGACTACTTCTCGATGATTTAAATGCATGTGTTTGCCATCTTAGGAATACGAGCATCTAGAAGAATTCAACTTATGAGATAGATGATTAAACATTCTTTTACTGGGAAGAAGTGAAGTCAGAAATCTGGGGTTCACCAGGTAGTCACCAATTGTTGCAGCTGCAACAATTTTCCCAAAATTCAAAAATTTTTGGGACCCTCCTTTGATTCATTTTGGCTTAGCTTTTGGGTTTGCTTAATGTTCTACGCAAAGATTACTTTTATGCCAGTGATGTTTCACTATTTGTTTTAGTTTTTCCTTGCCATCGGAAGTGTTTTGGATGTTTAAGTCAGAAGTCTAGTTATCTGCACGCCCACCGCTGTGGAGAGGTAATAAGAAGCCAAGTCCGATCCAAGATTTGTTTTCTTCGATGCTTTTATTTATTTGTCTTAATCAGTGGCTTGTTGGAATACCTCTGGAACGTATTATCTCTATGGTTTCTGCAGTTGCAGATGGTGCATTACAAAGTTCCCCAATGATTGCATTAACTTCGTTTGACCCCACCATTTTTGTTTCACTGATCCTTGAGATTTCAGCGTTCGCCATTGCGGCTTTGAAAAGCATTGTCTTTTCGGTGTAGTTTGATTTCATTTTCCACGGGACTGTTGTTTTTTGGTCGAAGTCATGTTGGCTTTTTCTCTGATTTTTTCCAATTTGCGGAACTTGGTTTCTTTTGTGGTTTCACCGTTGTGGCTCTCCAGCCTTCTATTGCTCCCATGCTTTAGTCTTGCGAGCTCTGATGCGGGTATTGTTTTGTTTCTTTGTCGATGCCTTGGTGATTCTCCTAATAGTTTCATCTTCTGCCGTTATGGAGGCAACGTTGACTTGGTCGCCGATCCCTTATCTTTTTAATACTCGATGACCTTTTTTTCCGTCGATTGTAACTGACCGGGGAGTATATATAGTGGAATTGGGTGGTTTATTATTTTATCGTTACTTTTGGACTTTTCTCCGCGCTATCATTTTCACTTGAGTAGACCAGGATTCTCGCTGTCAATACCCTCGCTTCTAGGTGGCTTTGCCGTGGAAGTTCAATAGTTTTCCTCTTGCTAGTTGCGCAGCAGTGCCAGGTAGGCCCTTATGCTCATTTTCCCATTCCGTTCAATTGAATGAGTTTTTTTGTTGTCTCCATGCTTAGTATTTTAATTAGGTTTCCGTCTTGACATCTATATATTCTGAGGTGAATGGTGTGACTATTAGTGGGGGGGGGTCTTTGTGGTTTACTTGATGTTTTCTTCCATAGTCGTTATGGTCTTACAGCCTGCACTCGATTGTTGAGGAAACCGGTGTAGATGGCTGTTACACTGTTTGCACCAGTTTGCCCCATTTTGTGTTTGGCCATCTGGGGAAGGCTTTCATGGATTTCCTAGGAAATGCCGTGTTTGTTTCCACTAGTCTGGTTTCCATCATTTTGTGAACCAATACCTTAGTGTTGTTTTAAGTTGACTACTTAGGGAGACCCTGTTCACTGTTGAATTCGAACCCTGAACTGGTCTGTGGTAGGTTCGCATTACCCGGTCTAAGATGAACCGTGAAATGAGCATGTATAGTATTCTAGGGTGCTATCACCTGTAGCATCCCCCTTGAGCATTTTAGATCAGGTGCCTCAGGTGTTCCGCGTAATGTGTAGGTTGTGGTGCCGAGAGAGGGGTCGGGATTGTTTTCATTTTTTACGAAGGCCTTCTTTTTCCACATCTAAACTTTGTTTGACTAAGCTGGTTTTAGTTTTTGGGAAGGAGCATTTGTTTGAACATGTTTTGATTATTTTTTATAGTTACAGTCATGTTTAACGTAGATGAGGTAAAATGCTTAGATTTTTATCTTTATCTTTAAAAGTTGTCTGGAAATGACCCAACAGAACCTAAAATACATTTCTATAAATGACAGGGAAATTCCTCGGAACTTAAGATGTCTAAACGTCAAAAGAAGAAGGTTCCCATGGTTGAAGAGGAACCCGAAGTCAAAGTCATCACCAGAGTCGAATATACTTACGAAGACACTAAATGCATAATTGGTGTGGAGCCCGAATATCAGTGGGGAGAAATCTACAGATTGATTACGCGCCTAGAGGTGCCTGACATAGGTTTTGAGGAATAAAACATCTGTGCCAACATAGAGAGGTCTTCATTAATGAAAATTGCTATCAGACCTGAACTCTTTCCATGCCCAGAGGTGATTGGGTGGATTCTTCCTAGGGAAGATGTGACCACCATGATTCTGGAAAATGTTGATAAATAGGGTTGTGCTGCTTATAGCCCTGGATATGTAGCCCTGGCCTGCCACTTTCCAGAAGCACAAATATATTTGACTAAAGACTGGCTGAAAAGCATCAGTATGGACCTCATCGAGACACTCAAGAGGATGCTCATGCCTAGAAAAAACTTTAGAACTAGGTCAACTGGAGAATATGACACTACAAGTCTAAGAACCCCTTATAGGTTCATCGCCTTAATGCTGAATAGGATTTTTGGAAGAGCCCATGGTAAAAGATTCAAATTGGAATGGGTGCCAATAATTTTCTATGTTGCAACACAGGGGACCATTTTCAACTGGGCCAACATTGTGTCCAATAGCCTATCAGCTTGCATGGCATCAACATTATGAGGGGTGTCCCAAAAGAGATCGGAGTTCTACATGAGCTCCATACTGATTGATTGCATACTATGCAATCAACCTTTCCCCAACCTAAGGTGCATCTGGGACCAAGAAAGAACACCAGTTTACTCAGCATACAAGCCACTGTGGGACCACAAATACCACAGTCACTACATGGAAGTGTGTAAGCATTTCATTATGCCATTGTACACCCTGATTTTCTTGAAAGAATGCGACTGCATGTCGAAGGAGGCATTGTAGGTGATTAAAGAGTATGCGGACTATGATTTGACTAAAGATGGACTATATTTCAAAATGTTTGGATGCTTTAGAGCTCCCTCACTAGTGCCTAAGTATGCCACAAACTATGTAATCCACAAAGAGACAGTTAGACAAGTATTTTTAAATGGCATAGGAAGTTTTCTATTTGAGCATAAGAAAGAAGCTTACCCTCCTTGGCCTTTCAGATTGGGAAGTTACAAATTTACCAGGGTAAAGAAGGCCGATGAATTCATGGAGGAGTTGAAAAAGTTCCATTTTGGGGAAATGCGTTTCCCCAGGAATGACTCTTGGAACAAAGTTGCAGAGCACTGCAAAGAGGCGAATGTACATTTTGAATACACTAGCCACTGGGACAGAGAAGAGTCCATTTTTCGCAGTGCACTAAACATGACGGTCTTAAGAAGAAGGTTTAAAAAGAATATCACCACCAAAGGTGGAAAGGGACAGGATGAGCAGGAAAAGGATGAGGAGGAGGAAACCAGGAAAAGGAATGAAGAGGCTAGGAGGCTAGCCCAAGAGGCTGAAGGATGGCTAAAAGGAGAGGAGGAGGAGAAAAGAAGAGCTACACAAGAGGTAGCTAGAAATGCAGAAGAAGCTGCCAAAAGAGAAGAAGAAGAAAGAAAAAGAAAGATAGATGAGGAGGTAAAGAAGCGGGAAGCAAAGAAGATAAATATGACATAGACAGTGATAGAGCAATCAGATTCTGATGCAGTAGACAGTTAGGCTCAGTACTTGGAAAAACGCGACATTCAAGAACCTGAGGTACCCATTTCCAGCACACTAGGACAGTCTATGGTCCCTACCCTTAGGCTAATCCCCTTTGAACAAAAGAAAGGGGAAGAGGTACTAGATTTTAATACTATCTTTTATGATAAAGAAAAGAAAAGGATAGTAAAGAGGACCGAGAGAAACGATGAAACCAGGGGGCTATCTGGCAAGATGATAAATGATACGACTATTGCATATGGGACTGACAGAGACCCCAAGTTCACTATCGAAGCGGGATCTCCACTGATCCATGCTTTCGAGGACAGTGTAAATAAAATAATGACAGATCTTGAGCAGTCAAAGAAGTCTTCTTCTCATCTCAAAGATACCTTGAGAAAGGAAAGGGAATAAAATAATCGGTTAAAAAGAAAGTTTTAAGACATACAAAAGGAAATAAAGTCTTCAAAGGCTGAGCTTTAGGTCATCCATATAGAGAAGAGATCTATGGATACTACCCAAGAGTGTCTGGAAAAAGTGCAGCAGGAATATCAAGAGTTGAGGGCTGAAAAGGAGCAGTTGCTAAGCAGGATAGGGGACTTGGAACTGCAAAAGGATACCTTCGAAGCAAATGAGAGGCAATATCAAGGGCAAGAGGAAGAACTTAAAGAGAATATTACCTCGTTGACAGCATCTTTAGAAGAATCCAGGGAATAGTAGGTTAGTCTTCAGCCTTTCAAGCAGCACGTTCTGGCACAGAGAGCCAAGATGCACCAGCTGTAAGTAGCCATAGAGGAAGAAAGATGCAAGGTTTTGCAGGTAGACAGTCGGTTCGAAGAGATTTTGGAGAGCTCTTCATATTTTGCTGATAGATATCAAGAAATCCCAGAAGTCTTGATAGGAAGGATGGTAAGGTTAGAAGTTAATGAAGAAACTTCTGCAGAGTTACCCTCAAAAGATCAACAAGCCCTCAGGTAAGACTATGGTTTGTTGGTGTTTTCCATCAACACAAACGAGGAGTTCAAGAAGGATATTAAGAATACAAGAGGGGCATGTGCAGAATTCTTCAGGAGACTTCTGATCACTCATAATCGATGCCAGGTAGAGGCTGAGCAAAGAATGGATGCTTTTATGGACCATAGCCTATGTTTGGAAATTTTGCAAAGAAGGTATCATGAATATGAAAAAAGAATACAACAAATTAAAGTTTTAGATGAACAGACCCTAAGGAATGAGGTAGATCATTCCACGGTTAGTGTGTAGCTATTAGAAGACTAGCTTTGCCTGAGTGCAGCCAGAATAGAGGTCATCAGAAACCAGGCTACAAAATTCAAAATAAATATTCGATTCTTGGAACCTTCTGAATTTGAAAGTATTGCTTCAGAGGCCTCAACGTGGAAGAAGTTTTTGAATAATCAAACAGGGCCCTTCTCATGAATATTTGTCCACTTTTATAATATTTTGTAAATTTTATAAACACTTAGTGAAAGTAAATTTTGGGAGGCGAAGAGTTGGGGAAGCCCAAGAGTCACTCATGGGAAACCCAACAGTCTTGTTCTTTTGTATAAATATAGGATATTTAGATGGGAAAAGGACTTTTTCCTAGTTAGACGAGTGAAGACATATTGTAAGAAGAAATATTTTTCCTTTTGCAATAAAGAATTACAGTTTGCCTGCTGGAGAAATCTTGATGGGATGTTCAAATGTTATGCTATGGATTTCTTGAAGAGGAACTATTTCATTTTCAGCTTTGTGTCCATTAACTGTGAGATCGTTCTAACTCCTGGGACCTATGTTCTTGTATGAATGATATCTGGTTCAGTTTATGAAAGTTACCACCATGAGTAATGAATGTTGTTCATAAGCAATTGACTATCTCATTGTTTAAATATCTTTAATTGTTCATGTGTTTCTGAATAAATATCAACTATCTGTAATTTCTCTTTATAATGCATGCACAAGATACATTGCTCATTAATAAGTGACAATCTCACTCCCTGGGGATAGGTAGGTAATTAGATTCAATTTCTTGCTGTGTGTGACTTAGATGCAGGAGAGCCTAAGATGAGAGGTAAGAACGTATGCATCACATTGTGAACACTCCTTGCATTCTCAATCAATCTGCATGTTAGGTAGGCACTTGCATATCATACTTAAAATCAAAAATACAAAATATATACGGTGGACTAGGCTGCAACCAGTAAAACCTTTTATTTTTGTTACTTGACCTACGGTAGCCGGACCACAAACAGGATGGATTCCCTACACCAAACAGTCACGGGCTAGTTGGGAACGTTGACTAGGGAGAATTCCTTGATGTTGTTTCCTGCGAATTTCCAGGCCTCAACAGGGCCATCAAACACTATTTTAACAACTAATTCAGTTCTGAATCCACTCAGTTATTTATTTAATAATAATAATTATTACATTAGATTTATTTTGACTTGATTTGTAAAAATAAATAAATAAACAATTCAAAGTTCTTACAAATTAATAATTGTTTGGTGTATTACATACACCTCCCCTTTAAAGTTAACAATGTCCTCGGTGTTATTATCTCTTCTTCCTTTTATTCTTCCATTATTTCATCCTGAAACAAAACTGGATATGCTTCTCGCATATTACTTTCCCATTCCCTAATGGACTCCTCTGGACAAATGTGCTTCCATTGCACCTTCACTTCTCTGATGGTATGGTATTGTAGTAAAAGTTCTCATCTATCAAGAATACATTATGGTTCCACATGAAATTATCCTTTGGGTTCTACCTATATAAAATTCTAATAACTCACATGAGTAGCATCATGAATGTATTTTTTTTTTAAATTGAAACATGAAAAACATTATGTACTTTTATTGTAGGTGCTAATGCTAATTGATATGCCACCGGTCCAACTTTTCTCAAATTTCAAATGGTCTACAATACTTGTGTGCCAATTTCGAGTATTTTCCCAACCTTGACGAACTTTTACAGGTTTTTACTTTTACATAAACATGATCTCCTACCTGGAATTCTCATGGAGTTCTTTCTAAGGTGGCATAACATTGTTTCCTATGTTGGGAAACCTTTAAATTATGTTGTACTTGTAACACTATTAGTTCCATCTTTTTCAATATTTCCGGTCGAAACATAAGTCTATCGATGAGACTGCTCCAAGAAATTGTAGTATTACACTTTCTTCCATACATGATCTCAAATGGACTTAATCCAACTGAAGCTTGAAAATGGTTATTATAAGCAAACTCTACCAAATGTAAATAATATTCCCACTTATGTGGTTTATCCATTATGTACATTCTAACCATGTATTACGAAACTCAATTTACTCTTTCAGTTTGTCTGTCAGTTTGAGGATGATAAGCGGTGATAACATTTATTTGTGTGCCTAAACCTTTAAATGAATACTTCCAAAAATTTCCAGTAAATGTTGCATCTCTGTCCGAAATTACTATTTTATGTACACCATGTAATCAGAAAATTTCCTTGATAAAAATATCAGCAATATTAATAGCCTTATATGTAGATTTTACTAGAATAAAGTGGGATTCCATAATAAGTTTATCTACCACAACCATGATTGATTTGTTTTGCTTAACATTTTTAGGTAACCCAGGTATGAAGACCATATTGATAATTTCTCATCTTCATTTCATAATAGGTAATGGTCGTAACAATCTAGCTAGATGTTGATGTTAATCTTTTACCTCCTAAAATTCACTACATCGAGCTAAATATTATGCCACTTCTTTTTTCATATTATGCCTGAAGAAATCCTTCCTATTCATGGTAATCATTTTTTGATATCCAGGATGTCTTGAATAAGGTATTTTATGTAATTCATCCATAATAATTACTTTAATTTATTTTGAATTAGCTATGTATAATCTTCGTCTGTGTAATAATAACCCCTTTTTATTCAAACTAAAATATGTTTTTACTCGATTTTGTTCATTTTCCGTTATCTTTTCTTTTAATTTTTGGTAATCTTTGTCAAAAATTTCTGCACGTTCTATCTTATCCTCTAAATATGTTTTATATATGTTGCTTGCAGTTCGATATAACATATTGACATGAAGACATAAAGCATCTTCTACCTTATTCTATTTTTCTTTTATATGTTTTATTGCAAAATTGTATTCTCTTATGAATGATAACCACCTAGCTTGTTTAGCATTAATATTGTGTTGATCAAATAAGTATTTTAAACTTATATTATCATACATTAATAAAAATATCATTCCTATGAGATAATGTCACCACATTTTGAAAGCATGAATGATTACATCTAGCTCAATATCATGAGTAGCATAATTATTTTTGTTTTCCTTTAGCTTCCTAGACTCATAGACTACAACATAATTTTCTTGAATTAGTAATCCACCTAAACTTTCTTTGCATGCATCTGTAAATAGAAAAAAATATTTGTGCGGATCAACAATTTCTAGAATAGGGGTTGTTGTTAACAAGTGTTTTAATTTATTTAAACCTTCCGCGCATTTTTTGTTCCAATCAAATTTTTGAAAATACTTCAATGAATTTATGATAATATCCAGTAATCCCCATAAAAAATATTATATCAGTTAGGTTCTTAGGAACATCCCATTCCTTGAAATCTTTAATTTTATTGGCATCTATTGATATCTCATCCATAGACATCATGTCCTAGATATTGAATTTCATCTTTGAAAAAGTCACACTTGCTAAACGTGAAAAATACCTATTGTTCTCTTAACACTTGTAGGATTATTGTCAAGTGTTCTTAATGTTATTTCTTATTTTTAGAATAGATTAATATGTCAATGATAAAGAAAACTACAAAACTATATAAGCATTTACTTAGTATATTGTCCATTAAACACATAAAGGTTGATGGATCATTTGTAACCCAAAGGGAATTCAAACAAACCGATAACGACTGTATCTTGTTCTGAAATTAGTCTTGAAAATATCTTTATCTTTAATCCGTACTTAATGGTGTTCAGATCTCAAGTCTATTTTGGAAAATATTTTCATGCTTAAAGAATGATGAAATAAATCGTCAATACGAGGAATAAGATATCGGTTTTTAATTTTCATCTTATTTCATTTTCTATAATCTATACATAACAATAAAGTACCATCATTTTTCTTTACAAACAAAACTGAAGCTCCCCAAGGGGAAACACTTGGTTGAATGTATTTTTTATTGATTGATTGTTGTATTTGTGATTTTAATTTAGTAAGTTGTATTAAATTCATATGGTAGGGATAATTTGATGTCATTACTTCCCCTAGTACCAAATCAATTGTGAAATATATATCTCCTTTTGGAGGTTGCCCAAGAATCTCTTCTGAAAATATATGTTTAGAGTCTTTTAAAATTGGTATGTATTCTACATTAAGTTGTTTATTTTTCTCTTTATTTTCCATTATGTAAACTAGCAATAATTTGCAACCTTTGTAGACAAATATTTTCACTTGTAAAGCTGAATTATCTCTTATGGTGAATTTCCTAGGAATTTGTTCTACACCAATAGTATTACCTTTATCATCCAACCATGAGAATGTTTTATCATCACAGTTTAAAATAACTATATTTTTATATAACCAATCCATTCCTATCTATAAGTCATAACATCATAGAGGTTGAATATTTAAATCAGCATGTGTTTTAAAACGATTCATAATAAACTCACATTTTTTCACAAAGCTAGTTACTTTTCACTATGTGCCTGTAGCAAGTTGGACTAACCGGAATTTTTCAAATTGATCTTGTTGTAACATTTATGGCTTTACAATTCTGAGTGATACATAAATTCAACTTGCACCTAGATCAATCAATATCGAAATTGGTTTATCTTTTAATATACCTTTGATTTCGACCATCAATGGTTGATGAGCTACTTGTCTGTTCTCCAATGGTCCACTAATTATGGGCATGATCCTTGATATATCTTCCACTGTAGTAGATTCTTGAATTGCATGCACGTTATTAATACCTTTCCTTCTAACACGACAATATTTGAATTAATGTGCTTTACCACATTCCCAACAATTTAATGTTTCCCTTTGTGTAGTATTTTTATTAAAAGCAATGGGTATTTCTCCTTGTTTTATTCCTACTCAATTTTGCTGTTTATAATTTCTTAAACTATTCTCTTGATATCTTTGATAATTATTTACATAATTCTTATAAAACCTAGTCCCCTTCTTTTTCTATTCAAAATTTTCACATCTTTTGTTTTTCCAATTATGTATGTTCTCTTATTTGTTTTTATTTTGGTCATAGAAATAGTTTTCTTTTCTCATGGCCTCTTCCATAGTTTTCAAATTATCATATTCAATTCTCTATTTAAAGATAAGATGTAAACAACTAACCAGCGTAGATCCATCTTTACCCGGCTCTATCATGCGCCGAGAGGGATCAAATATTTCGAGGTGCAAACCTCTCATTTCTATTCCTTGGTTTTTACGAATTTAGGGTTGCATGCCCGTGCAGATATTTAGAAAATGGGCCGAGCGGACTAAGCCTACTCTCTCTCTCTCTGCTATTATAATAATAAAACACAAATCTCTCTCTGCTATTATAATAACAAAAACCAATATAAACCGGAGGGGTGGGTAAAACTATAATGGAAAGACTTTTATAGATTTTTATTTGAGGAATATCATTGGACACCTCTAAAGAGAGGCCGAAGGATTATTGTGGTCACTACGGTAATGTGGTAGATGTTGGCTGAGCCATAGATTTTGGGTTTCTGGTCTTTGGAGACTCTTCTGTTGCAGATCAGGTTATTCAGGAGAAGCACACCGTTGATGGCAGAATGTGAGCCTCAAACTTAATTAAGGGGGCCGAGCCTACCATGGGCATTGTGCTAATGTTCCAAATGTCTTAACATAATCCAACTCAGGTCTGGAGACATCAAAATAATCCAATGTTCCAATTGCTATTGTGTTAATTAACTGGAATTTACTCATATAAACTGTAAATGTTATTTGTCCTGGAAAATAGTTTACACGTATATCATATTTTATAGATACCGGACTCTACGAGATCTAGCTTTCTCATCAAACTATTTCTTTTAAATACATATAAAACATTATTTATTTGGCCTTTATTTGGCATTGAAAACAGTTTACCCACCTGACACAGAAACTCAAATTACATGCATTCGCATACAGACAAACTCTGAAATTTATCTCAGGGTTATTCTGAAGTGTGTAGAGTTGTTTTGATTCATTTATTTGTTTTGGGGATATATATATATATATATATATATATATATATATATATATATAAGAGAAATTATTAAATCCATAATATGAATGTTACAAGAGCATTTTAGCTTTACTAAATCTATTCATAAAAACAATTTAAATGATTCTACATTTTTAATTTTAAAAAAATAAAAAATAAAACTAAAGATTCAAAATAATAAATTTTGTTTAGTCTTAACTCGCTCCTCACACAATCCAGACTATCCATACTGCTGCAGTTCGTCACTGAAAAGAATACAATGGTCAAAGGAAGAATCATAACCGTCAGACTGTTTCAAAGATTTCGAACACATGACCTTCCTTGTTGCCGGTGTCATAACTATATTGAAACTTTTGGCATTGGGTCAAAATGACACGTGAGCTGCTACATAACTTCTATATTGATGGCAATTGGCTTCTACCTCTTTAAAACTTGGAGCCCAATTTTAAATTGACTGGAGAGGAAATACAGCATCTGCCATTCTTCTAGATAAGCATCGAAAATCTGTTTACAGGAAACTGTCCCAGGTCTCCAATTTTCTAGATAAACATCGAAGATCTGTTTACGGGAAACTCTCCCACGTCTCCATAATGGGGAATTATGAGATATTAAATTTTAACGATCGACAGGGATGTTGCTTATAGCGATACTGGAAAAAGTTATATTCAAGTCTAGTGTGGATCGAAGGGAAGGAAGCTGAAGGTGGAAGAATCCATCGGTTGGGAGTAGTTGCAGATTCTTCGATGCCTTAAATTCATTGGACCGACTAAAAGCTGGTATACTTTTTCCCATAATATTTAGGGTTTGCAAAACAGTTGGGAAAAATAACAATTGCATAGGATTAGGGTTTGTAAAATGGTCAGATGCTCATATAGTCATAACACATTTACTACACCGCAATTGTAGAGGCCTATCTGGCCTAATCCTTGTGTTTTATTTGAAATATCCACTGCAATGTCTTTGAAATGGCCATTCCTTATCTACTGCAACTGTCTTCACATAGACTGCGCTTTCCTTCTTGATATTGACCCGTGAGAATACTCTGCGTGGCCCAACTGCTAGACTGCGCTTTGTCTGGAGCATTGCCTGCATGATATTGAACCTCGAGATATAGGTTGTGACTGTCTTCACATGGACTGCATTTTTCTTCTTGATATTAACTCTTGAGAATACTCTGCGCATGCCAAACTATTAGAATGCATTTTGCTTTGAGTACAGACTGTGTATGAAGGGCCTTTTATCTCCAGCATTAGGCTGCGATCTGCCTTTGATTGAAGACTGTGTATGAAGTGTGATTTATCTCCAGCATTAGACTGCATTTTGCTTGAGTATAGACTGTATATGAAGGGCATTTTATCTCCAGCATTAGGCTGCGATCTGCCTTTGATTGCAGACTGTGTATGAAGTGTGATTTATCTCCAGCATTAGACTGCGTTTTGCTTGAGTATAGACTGTATATGAAGGGCGTTTTATCTCCGGCATTAGACTGCGATCTGCCTTTGATTGCAGATGGATTCTGGTGCTCGCCATCAATCACAGAAATGGACTACGGGGGAGAATACATGAAATACTATAATAATCTACTCGTATCAGTGTCTATGATTCAATCGTTTCTCATATGCATACTTGATATAGAAACTTAAATTATATGCATTCGCATACCTGAGACAAATCTATAATTGCTCTCAGCCTTATTCCGAAGGTCCAGCTTGTACTTATTATTTTGAAGTGTTTTGAAGTTTGTATAGGTGTTTTGATTTACTTACAAATATATATATATATATATATATATATATATATATATATATATATATACACACCTAATATTATTAATTATTAAGCATACTTGTATATATAGATATATAAGCCGACTTTTTTATGTGACACGTGTCATCTCCACGTTGAGCATGGAATCACACTTCTACCTCATACCAGGCTGTAGAATGCGCCTCTCGGCACAATAAAACCACGAATTTTTGGTTTTTCATCAACAATGTAAGGTACATAATGTAATAAACTTAAGAATGTGGTGCAAATTTCCTTCATTGTTATTGCACCTAATCGTAATTCATAGAATTCTTTAGCTTTTTCCTCTTAATATTGATCTCATAACTATTTTTTGTTTAAAATATTTCTTAAAATTTTTCCAAGTTACATAATATTCTTAAATGCTTTTTTTTATATCTTGCAACTAGATATCATTGTTTTGGGTCAAATAAAAAATTTTCATTGTTTCTTTTAGCTCATTAGAATAATTACAGATTTGGAAGTACTTTTTCATCCCAGATATCCATGCTTATGCTTCTTCTCCTTTTTCGGTTTCTCCATTGAACATAGGAGGTTTTATCTTTTTAAACTCACCGATAATATTTTCATATGAATTATATTTTGTTTTCTGTTGATTACTATCGTTACTTTCACTAGAATCTTTGTATTTTTCCTTACTATGTTTAGTTTACTCTTTGCTTGAAGAATCAATCTCGTGATTTGAAAGTTCTAGTTTCCTTACCTTGCCTTTATAAGGTGTAATTCTTGGAATATTTAGTTAGGGACCTTTATTGTTTTCTTATTCATTATTATGTAGTTTAGTTAGCAGAACATTTTTTAGTTCTTCCTATGCCTTGAAAATGTGTTCGTTATCTTCCTTAACTCATTTCAATTCTGCTTTTAAATTTTTTACTGTTTGTAGGAGTTCGGATGGGTTGTCATTCCTACTTTCATTCATATTTCATCGCCTCCAATATTACCTTTTTGATTGTTTTCTAGATATTTAGGATGTTATTCTCCTTCAACAGACATTTCCACATCCGCCATGATTCTTGCAAAAATAAGGTTGTTCTTTTCAACCCGATCAATGTAAGAGAATCGAACCATAAAAATAAAATTAGTTTTTTGGTTTATATCAGTTTGATTGTTGGGATTTTCATGGTAAGTGTTGTAACTCTGCTCTGATACCATTCTGTCACGGACTCCAAAACTTACACCGTAATTTTTTTCCTTCCATTTCAAAGTCATAAAGTATTTTGATAATTTCATAATTTTGTTTTTATATTTCCACATAATTAATTTTAATTTATTTTCTTATATGTGTTTAAATTATCACTTTTCATTTGCCCGAAAATAAATTTTGACTATGAAAATTCAAGATTTACAGCCTTATGACAAAGTGATATGTGAACGTTAAGAATAATGTGTTTCTTTTTGTTTTTATTACGATGACATCTATGAACAAATAAGATGGGTTTAAAACAGGTTTTAAAATTGTCCCTAGCCATGTATTGCGAGTTGACATAGTAACCATGCCAAATTAATGAGGAACCATATTTTTGTTAGGATTATTAATCCTCCCTTGACCGTACTGTCTATTAGATTATTTAGCTTAACTTAGGAACCTTAATTAATTAATTGGGTCCAGCATTACCATTGAATCCACTTGGCCTAATGGCGCCACATGTACCAGTCACTAGAGTGTCAGGAACACTGATAGAGGTTAATTGCCACTCATTGCATGTGCATGCATCAATTTGGGCACCTCCTAGAACAATACCTACATTTTAGGAGCCACTGTGAGTCTTGAAACCAACCTACTTGAGTTAGTTGGAGTTAGTAATAGTTAGTCTCAACTAGCCCCTAGTTACTTTCAGTTAGTTCATGATCAGTTAGCTATTGCAAGATTTGCATGGATAATGCATGGATTCATGTGGAAAAGGTGCCTTTTCCCACCTACCACACTCAGTTGCATTGAGTTAACTAGATTTCACTAATTCTTTGAGTTGTTGGACATCTAGTAGTTGATCTGTTGGATTTTGACATTGATTGAGACACTATGAGTTAGATGGTCAGTTAGCTACAGTCATATCAAGTAGATAGATTCGAATTTCATGTCATGCATTCCAATTCTTTTCCTATGTAAATTACTGTAATGCCAAATTTTATTACTATGAATGGTACTGTAAATTCGTGAGCAATACTCATCTGTAACTTGTGTGGTTTGTTTTGTTCAGTTTGTATCTTCATTCTCCATTTACTGCGAACATTCTTAGAACTATCTGCTTGAAGATCTAAATGGAATTAAAATTCTAATATGGTATCAGAGCCTTCTCAGTCGTGTTTCATGCTTGTGACTCCCCATCGAACATTAGAAGCAATTGGGTTTCCACAGAAGTCCCCTATGATGATTTTCTAGCCCTGGATTTATTCAAAGCAGGGGAGAGGGCATGACGAAAACTGAAAATATGTTCATGTCGAGAGGAAAATAAAGATTCTAATAGTTCATATATTTTTATTTTTGTGGTGATATTTTACAGGTTTAACTTCATATGGATTTACTATTATCAGTTCCTCTTATTACTCCATCCACAAGATATTCAGAATGGAAGTCGAAGATGAGTGCATCTCTAAAGATACAAGGTCTCTATGAGGTATCTATGGGACTTGGTAAAGTGTCTTATGAATATGAGAAATACTGGCTAAATGATGGTTACAGATATTATGGAGCAATATGTGGGACTTTTTCTCGAAGTTTTCTTATAAACCTTACTGAGTTTGCAGAATACCCAAAGGATCTCTAGATAGAACTGGATAGAATCTTTGGAAATCAAAATGAGTATTGTTATAGTAATATCGGGAGCACATTTAGAACCAAAAGAGTTATTTACTAAATATTCTTAGCCTATACTCTCTCTAATGAAGTTTTTCAAGATGAAGAAGAAGCAGAATCTTCCTCATAGTCAATTCGAATTGAAGAAAGTCTCCTAGTAGTGACTCCTTCTTCTGTTGCTCCGGAAGTGTATGAGATCTCTGATATCTCATATCCTTACATGGATGATCCAAAAAAAAACATTGGAACCTATTTTGTTGAAGAAAATATCTCCTTCCATTCTATGCAAAAATTCTCTTGTGATTCTTCTAATATACATTCTGTGCATAGTTTTTCAGTGATTTCTCTAGGAAAGGGTGAGGAATTTGATTTTTATGTCTCTAATGATGTTGTTATTGTGCAGATAAGTAATTATTTGTATATTTTGGAAATAATATTAGATTATAGGATTGATCCATTCACTCTCATTGATCTAGAGCTTCCAACAAATTCCTACATGATTGCATGCACAGATACTTAGCATTTTGAAGAAGGGGAAAACTGTGCATCTACCATCTTGGTGGAGCACACTCTTGTATATGATATGTACTTTATTGGATCTAATATGATATTATTTTGATCTAATCTCATATTACATAGTTCTAAGATTCAATATATTTCAGTACCGCTTGTAGTTGTTCTCATCAATTTTGGTGTGAAGAAAGAAGTACCAAAAATGTCTTTCAGAGGTTTTGAAGAAGGACAAAACTGTGCATCTACCAACTTGGTGGAGCACACTCCTGGATATGATATGGAATTTATTGGATCAAGTATCATCTTATTTGGATATGATCTAATATTACTTGGTTTTAGGGTTCAATATATTTCAGTACTGCTTGTAGCTGTTCCCATCAATTTTGGTGTGAAGAAACAAGTACCGAAAATCTCTTTCAAAAGTTTTGTTGGGGATTTGATGTCAGTTTTCTCTCATGAGTTTGTTGATATTATATTTTGTAAATATTTGACTATTTTGGAATAATTTCAGGTTGTAGGAGTGATACATTCACTCTCATTGATCTTGAGATTCCAACAAATTTCTACATGATTGCATGCACTGATATTCAGAATTTTGAAGAAGGAGAAAATTGTGCATCTACCATCTCGATGGAGCAAATTCTTGGAACTGATATGATGTTATTTGGATCTGATATGATATTAATTGTTTCAATATTTCAGTATCATAATCCTTTAGTACTGCTTATAGTTGTTCTCATCAATTTTGGTGTGAAGAAACAAATACCCCAAGTCTCCTTCAAAATTACTGCTGGGGATTTGATTTCATTCCACAAATTTGGATCTAATATGGACTCATTTGGATTTGATATGATATTATTTGGATCGGATCTGATATTATTTGCTTAAATATTTCAGGTTCATGAGCCTTCAGTATTGCTTTTAGTTTTTCTGATCAATTTTGGTGTGAAGAAACTAGTACTGCAAGTCTCGTTCAAAATTGCTGATGGGGGTTTGAGTTCAATTCAAAGTTTTGGATCTGATATGAACCTTTTTGGATATGATTTATTTTACGATATTATAATATGTGGTTCATGTTTTAAGATTCAAGAGCTTACAGTATTGCTTGTAACAGGTTTCATCAATTTTGGTGTGACAAATCAAGCACCGCAAGTCTCTTTCAATTTTGCTACTGAGGATTCAATGTTAGTATTCTCTTAGGAGATTTTTGATATTATATTTTATAAATTATTGGATATTTCTGAAGCTATATCATATTATGTATATTAATCATTCGCTCTTCATAGTCGTAGGGATTCTCTACCTTTGTTCACATGGTCATCTCCTCATAGAACTAGTAAAGAGGAAGACATTTTGCATCTTCCTTGGCACTTTCTCCTAAAATTTGGGGCTGATTTTACCACTCATGGTTTGTTTTTCAAGGCTGAAATAGATCAGTTGCTTGGGTGTTCCTCACATGGTTCAAATTCTCAAGCATCGTTTCTCTCTCTTCATCTGATTTTATTTGCTCTACATGGTTCCAGTTTTCACCATGCAATTGTTTATATTTCTGATTCAGTTGAGTACATTGTTGTTCTTCCAAAGAGGAATATTCCTCTAGACATGAGCACTTTTTTTGAATTCATTGGTTCACTTGCACAGAAACAAGATACTGCTGCAGATAGTAGCAAAAAATTTCACAACTTTTTTCAAAATTTGTATTCCTACTTATTTTGAGGGGGGGTCCCATGAGGTTTTCGCCTATTTCATAGGTTGTATTCAGCAACATTTTTTCTTTTATATTATATGTGGGTGACCTACGGTATTGTTACCAGGGCCCATAGTTGTCCAAGTTAGGATTCAGGGGGGGTGTTGGGATTTTTAATCCTCCCTTGACAATATTGTCTATTAGATTATTTATCCTAACTTAGGAACCTTAATTAATTAACTAGGTCAACTAGTACCATTGGGTCCACTTGGCCTAATGGGGCCACATGTACTAGTCAATGGAGTGTGGGGAACACCGCTAGAGGTTAACTACAACTTACTGCATGTGCATGCATCAGTATGGGCACCTCCTAGACCAATCTCTACATTTTAGGATCCATTGGGAGTCCCGACACCAACCTACTTCAGTTAGTTGGAGTTAGTGACTAGTTAGTCTTAGTTAGCACCCAGTTACTTTTAGTTAGTTCACAAGCGGTTAGCTAACATAATATTTGCATGGATAATGCATGGATGCACGTGGAGTAGGCACCTTTTCCCACCTACCACACTCAGTTGCACTGAGTTAACTAGCTTCCACCGATTGTTTAAGTTGTTGGACATCTAGGAGTTGATATGTTGGACTCCAGCATTGATTGAGACACCTTGAGTTAGATGGTCAGTTAGTTACAGTTAGATTCAACGGATAGATTCAAATTCTTTTCCTATGTAAACTATTGTAACACTAGATTTTATTATTATGAATGATACTATAAATTCCTGAGCAATACTCATTTATTTCCTGTATGATTTGTTATGTTCAATTTGTATCTTCATTCTCCATTTATTGCAAACATTACATTACTTGGACAATCTTATTTATTATTTACAACTCTAGACAAGATTTTTCAAGTAATGTAATGGCCATGTTGGTGAAGCACGGATTCACCTCCTCCTACGCCTCCGTTATTTTTTTTTTGAGGTGAGAACAAAACAATTATACTATTTCCTTTATGTTCTGAAAGTCATGGTAAAACTACCTTGGGTTACTAACATTTGTTCACTTGTTTGCATAACTCGAAATGGTGTGGCTCCTTCGTTTGACAGTCTGCGACAAGGTATGCTTTAATCCTTTATAATGAATCTGTTGACTACGATTCAATTTTCCTCCACTTTGGTTATGGAAGAAAGAGAGATTTTGATCTTAGGGATTTTGTTCAGATAAGTTATAGGATTAAACTATATGTGGTTGAGTCTAGAAGAGCGACTTTGCGATTGGATGCCCAATGTTGTTTTTTAAAGAAAATATGATTGTAGGGATTGTATATATATAGATATATATGATGACACTCCACCTCCTCGATTTTGATTAAAGATTCGAATAAAATGCTAAGTTTTTATTATGATTTGACTAAAAGAAAAAATTTGTGTGGCTCGACGCTGATTCCTAGAACTGTAACCCTAACGATATTGAATCGATTTGATTTACTGCGATTGTATTTCTTTGATATTTACTTGGATTCTTTGTTTGGAATCTGTTTGGATCCTAGTTAAATATTTTGTTTTGGATATGTTATTACTTCTATATTTCAATTACTAAAATCGTATTACTTGTAACTAGGACATATATTTGTGCTTATTTAAATAGATAATTAGTCTCTGTAGGAAGCCTATTGGCTCCTGCTACAAATGTAATATTTTATATTTAGTGCGTTTAAACTCTATAAAGAAAAGCATCTTGGATCTCCATATCGTATCTATAAAATGCTTGAAGAAATAGCAATACAAATTGATAGATAATTAACTTACTATTGGGACATCCTGTAGAAGATTTGTATGGTTTACACATTGAGTTTTTTTTGTTTTCTTTATAGATAAATCAAGTACGATTTCTAAGTTTATGGGAAGAAGAAATTATATAGTAACAAAAGTACAAATCAATAATAATGAACATGTTAAAAGAAACTAATTAACAACATGCATATTTTAAATTTATGGAAGCAATCATAATTATAATCTAACTTCAAATTTTAAATAATAAGACCTAGGCATTAGGTGATTCTATAAGGAAACTATCACTACTAACGGGAAAATACAACTGAATATGTCGTTCCTCCTAAGCAACTCTTCGAAAAGCCAAACTTACTTGATCCAGAACCACCACACCTATTTGCTAAACCACAAGGGAAAATTACTAACAATGTGCAATCTCTATGCATTGATAGATCATTTCCCCTCCATCCTCACTCTCTTGATTATTCGATGGACATACAACTATATAATATTTTTCTAAGGACTTAATCATTTATGAGCCACCTACTCTTTAATGCTCAACAAGGTGTCTCGACCCGATTTTGGGGAAGATGCCTCTTGTATCAATTGAGTTTTTACTCATTAGATTTCTCCATTTGTCATTTCCCCTTGTGGTTTAGCAAACAATCTTTTAATGACTACTTCAATTTTTAATCCTCTCAGTTATTTCAATTAATAATAATAATAATCCATTACATTTATTTGTCAAAATATATAAAAATAATAATTCAAAGTTTTTAACAAATTAATAATTGTTTGGTGTATTGGAGTTCTGATTTTGACCTCTACTAGTAACATTTGCAGGAGTGTTGTTGCATCCTCATCTGAAAAAATTTCTTCTGTTGTCTCTATAATTATGGATGACTCTGCTACAAATTCACCTTCTCATGATGTATTTGAGTTACCGATTCTATGTTCATGATTGATGAGTTTGGATTTCAACTTATCAATAGTAAACTGAAACAAGTCTTCGGTTTATTCCAAGGTCACAACTAGGGATTCAAATTTTCGGGGAATACTTTTAAGAACTTTTTCAAAAACACTTCTATCATCTATGGCTTCTCTATAGGATTTGATTTGATTGATGAGACCAATAACTCAGGTATAAAATGATTATGCTGACTTTGTATCTTTCATTGATAGAGATTCAAAATCTCTTATAACGATTTTTAATTTATTTTTCTTTACCTTGTCCAAACCTTGATAGGAAGTGTCCAATGTATCACATGCATCCTTAGTAGTGTTTGTTTCTACTACTATTGGGAGTATTTCTTCTTGCATTGCTTGATGTATGTAGAACAAACCTTTTCCATATGCTCATTCTACATAGCCATTTTGGACCATCTCCCATATATCTTAACCTTTGAAGAGAGCGTTCATTGTTAGAGAGAATTATTTATAATTATTTCCTTAAAAAAATGGATACTTGATATTTGTGTACTAGAAGAGGAAGCCATTTTTTTAAATTTTTAATTCCTTAAAATCGCTTTTCCCCTCTTTTTTTAATAGAGTTTCTACTCTTCCTAAACGAGGTGTGACACTAGATCCACTAAAAAGTTTGACATTTAATATTTTCTTTATATGAACTAAGCATTAAATATTTAGTTTTCTTTCCTTTTTGAACTTTGAGAGGCCTATTTTTATGTGGACAACTTTTACTCAGACATACTTTTAAATGTGACCAACTCCCACTTCAACAAACTTATAATATTAAAATTTAAGTTAGAAGTAAAAGACATTTTTGGCTTACATGTAAGTTAAGATAACTTCCACATCACTCCACTTCAACAAGTACACACTTAACATTAAATTTACGATAAGAGATGTTTCTTCTTTATCATCTATGACCTGAAACACACTTTTCACCACTCCATCATATGGAATGAACTTCAACAAAACTATACTATATGACAAACTCATAATATCAAATAAACAAAATATTTAAATAAGACAAAAATGGTACACACTGAAATATGGAAGATTATCCTTATGGGAGATTTCCTTTGATGCTTGTTACATTCAATATTCTTGAGAATAAATACATAAACTTTAGAATATATATTGCCCCTATAAAATATGGCAACTAATGTTATATAGAGAAAGTAGGAGGTTGAGCTTTCGAAGACTTCTTAGACTTTTCATTCTTCTTATTTACCTTACTCTTATTCTTCAATTTACTTTGTTTTTCACTAATTCATCATCTACATATGCAAAGACTTAATTTTTCCTTCTTTTGGAAGCTACCATCTAACATTAAACATTTTAATTAATTTTTACCTAAAAACATCACTTAGACTACTTAAATATGATGAGAGGTGAAACCAATATTTCTACGAAACTCTCACTTAAATTATAATTAATGCTAACTAAAGTCGAAACACCGGGTGGAAATGGAAAAGCTGCGAGAAACCAAATCTGCTCATTTGAATTATAGCTAATGAATATTTTACAATAAAAAATAAGAATCTATGTGATGAAAATTACTTGCATATAAACATAAATCACACACCATAATTATCTATATGATGTAAACAAACAATAAAAATAACATGGAAGAGAGAGGCTTGCAAAAAATTGATTAAACTTTCGTCGTCTAAGCCATCAACATTAAAGTTCACATAAAATTAAACATGCCAAATTTTAACTAAATGACCAAGTAATAGAATAAAAAATCACCATGGATATGCATAATATAGATAATGTATTAATGATTATTGTATATAAATTAATAAAGAATTATTAACCAACCTCAGTTATCATCATTGAAAATAACTAATGAGCACATCAATATTTATCGTAATCTATTGTTACACTCTATTCTTTTATCTGTAAATATGTTAGGGTTGCTATAATTATTCAACAATGCGACATACCAATCCTCATCAAATTTTCCAATAGCATTTTGTAACGTTGTAAACTTATTGTTTTTAAAGAATTAAATTAGAATTATTATTTAATTCTTTTGCAAATTAAAAGAAATTGGGAACCAATTTATTTAACAAAATAAATGTTTTATATAGTGGTATAATCTAAAAATATAATTGCATAAGTTTTAATAACTTTAAAATTTTGGGATGGACTATAGTTTATATTTTTTTAATCTATGTATGAGGATGAGACAAGTGTACTATCCAAATTGATTTTATAGCAACAATTTGAAATTTGAAATAAACAATTATATATATAAATATATTTGGTAACTCATAAATGAAGAACTCATTGTGGATGCAGCTATAACTAGAAACTGATAAATGAATAACCAACATGGAAGATAAGTAGAAGAATTGTAAAAAAATAATTGATGGTTGGTAAATGGGTACCAATAAATGGTAGGTGTTACATGAATGCAAATATAGTATAATTTGGGGTGGACTAGTAGAAGGCCACAATTTGGATTGTTTTTGTTCCTCATATTCTTCTAGTTAAGCAAGTTCAACTTTGAGTTATCCATGCATGGTTAGCATTGTTTTTGTTATCCATTCATGAGTTACCATTGTTTTTGTTATCCATTCATGAGTTACCATTTACCCATTCATCATCTACTAATTGTTTATTTCTAATTTTGAACAATTGCCATATAATTAATCTCCACATTAGTACACATGAATGCAAATATAGTATAATTTGGGGTGGACTAGTAGTAGGCTACAATTTGGATTTTTTTATTCCTAATAATCTTGTAGTTAAGCAGATTCAATTATGAGTTATCGATGGATGGTTACATGATATTACTAACATTCTTCTTGTTATCCATTCATGAACTACCATTTATCCATTCATCATCTAGTAATTATTATTTTTATATAATTGTTTATTTAAAATTTTAAACCACTAACATAAAATCAATCTCCACATTAATACACCTATATCATAGTCGTTACTAAATAAAAAAATATACGACATTATCCATCATGAAACAAGATAGACCATAGTCCACCCGAATGTCGAATAAAAAATGTCAAATCCTACCTACCTAACAAAACAAATCTACCCAACGGAGTACAAACTTCTTTAGGGTTTAAGCAATATTTTTGATAAAGGTAGAACGGAAATAGACATTATTATTAAACAAATGAACCAAATTCAGGTACAAACTGCTTTGCTATTAAAACCGTTGCTGGGAGACATCCAAATTCTGCATAGGAGTTCCCATATGATCATAACAGCCAGCTCCATCTATTTTTAGTTGAGCTGCTCATAGATGAGTAAAATGCAACTCTCCTTTGGCTTAACTTTAAATACAGCGCTTAAAGGTACTACATTTATATTTTCGTCGTTAATTTCAAGCCATGCCTTCTGCACCTCGTCATAAACTCGTGATGGAATTTTAACATTTTGCTTTGCATACTTTGAAGCTCTTACATATGCTATAACATGCTCTCCACCCATTGTAGCCTTGATAACTGCTACGAGCTTATACTTACAATTCCTAGTGCTTTGTGATTCCAAGTGTTCACTGAGATCAAGAAACTCTTCAGACACAGACAGCTCCATGCTCTCTAAACAGTGAACGCTACTTACATCCAAAATTAATGTACGCGGAAGAAAGGCAATCGTAGTTCGGTGCCTAACATCATAGACCTTATCACATCTACCCGATTTGGAATGACAAAGCTTATCTGCTAGAGAGAAGGTGGTCAGTCTCTTTGCAAAATAGAAAAGATTACCTAAAGTTAAAAATGCTTTGCTGTTATTGTTGCGTACGAATTTAATTTTGATATCGTCTTGATGGGATTTTAGGTATTTCAAAATATCGAAATTCTCCTCTCTATCCGTCGAGAAACTCAATAAGATGAGATCATCGTCATCATATTTATAGGTAGCGCCGCATGATTTGCATGTAGTTCGAGTCGAGTATTTTCCACATAGATCTTNATTCTCATGCATTCAAGGTTTTGGACACAAGTACGCCATTAAGGGTGAAATCGTGAATCTGGGTGTCTATTACATGCTATAATTTTTCCAGATCCATAGTCCATGACTTCTCGGCCGAACTAATTTATGGTTTTAGCCTTTTATAACTAAATTTTGGCCGAAAGTTACTTTTTACGGAAACCGTTAACTTTAAAGTTAGAAAGAACTATATTTCTAACTTTCTAAGTTTAAAATTAACGATTACCCTTAAAAGTAACTTTCAGCTGAAAACCTATAAATTTTCAAAATTGGAATTCCAATTCCATCTTATTTCTCACTCTTCTTCCAATTTCAGGAGATCTTCAACCAAAACATTTACATATCCTTCTACTATTAAACGCCGCAGAACGCAATGCAGAGTATTGACAGCGCAGTTGCCCTGCCCTAGCGGGCGAAAGGAGGCGGGAAGCCTCTCATGTAGCCAGTTTGCGATGGTATCTGCTGGGTGAAAATCATTTCGGGAGTGCTCCTTTAGAACTTCTTGGGTCATATTATTTGGTATCCATCTTTGTGAAAAGAAGAAACGAATCAAGGCAGTCATGGAGCATCGATAGGAGATCGAACGAAATATGTCAGAAGATACCGGATTTCGGAGTCTCATGAAGGCCGCTCTCGTAACTTGCATGGCCAATATGCACTGAATGGCTACACTTATATAACAGGTACCGGAATAGTTACGAATACCTTGGCATTCCAATTCGTAAGACGTTTTTCCTCTTTTATCAGTCACAGCTTCTTCATCCGATCTTCCATTTAGCTGGTGTCCCTGTTTCTTTGTGAATAAGCTTCTAATCAGATCCATATTTAGCGTAACCTGAGTAATACTCTTAAACAATTAGAATTTAACAGAGTTCGAGTTTATAAATAGATTTTTGTTAAATTCCGGTAGAGCAAATGGTAGAGAGGGGTATCGTTTGCTTGGCCACCTCAGATTAAAAACCAGCTGCTTAGTAAGGTGCGATCCCCGTGATTTTGACGGTTTAGATTGATTTCTCAGACCAAAGGTTCACCCAAGTCACAGAGCACTTAACCAAAAAAATCTATCTTCACCCAAGTCACAAAGCNGTAAGGTGCGATCCCCGTGATTTTGACGGTTTAGATTGATTTCTCAGACCAAAGGTTCACCCAAGTCACAGAGCACTTAACCAAAAAAATCTATCTTCACCCAAGTCACAGAGCACTTAACCCAAAAAAATCTATCTTCGTTGAGAATTACTTTGATAGATTTATACTATTTGTATGGTATTTTTCTATTGATTTTTTTAAAGTTTTGAAGCCGACTATAAAGATTTGAATTAAACTTTTCACGATTGAAAAGAGAAGGTTAGGTTGCACCTTCACCTGTACCTCAAGGAGAGAGAGTTCTTCCTTTAAGGGTGTTATGGCTTAATGGCACTTGTGACTTCGAGTTAAAGCGGAGTGAGTTATGAGACACTGGTGCTTTGAGTGGCTCTGATTGACCTTCTAGGAATGAATCCTCCATACTAGGTAGTTTCCATGTTTTGAGGAGGGCATTGGGAGATTTTAAAAACATTCTAGGGGTTAGATGGGGCCTAATGCCCTGCCTCTAGCCGGCTAGGGCCTTTAGATTCAGGAGCATGTTTTAACACCAGTGGATGTAAGTACCTCCAGGTAGCCTACCATAGTTTATATTTTATTATTGATTTCTTCTTCTTTTAAGTTTACATTTAATACTTATAAATTTACGTGTTTTAAGGCATGTAAGCCTCAAAAAGTGAGTGTGAGATCATATAAATAGATCTCCTCACTTTGATTTTGAATGAGAACTTATGAGAGAAATCATTATGCACTCATTTTACCTTATTTGGGGTTTTCTCTAGATGGAAGTGTGCTGCTCTAGAAGAAGTTTTCTAGTTAATGAAAGTTGTTTCTCTCGTAATTCTTTGGTGAATCTTTTCTTTTGGTGATTCTTTGATTTGTTGGATGAAGACAAGCATAAAGACGTCACTGATCTTACATTTTTGGGGGATATTGGTGATGTGCATGTCTTAGTCTCAGTGGTATCCTTAGAGTTGCACTTTGCCCTATGATAAGCATTTACCTTCCTCTTGTAACCTTATCAAACTTTGTCACCTCTCCTTGTGAGAGTTCGTGAGGGTTTCTCTTTAGTTATTCTAGGTTGGTTGTTTAACCTAGGATCCTCCCACACCATGTTAACACTCCTCCTCAGAAACCCTTGGTGGCTTGTGATAGCATTTTCTCTAGCTTTTCACACTTTCTTTCATTACAAAACCTAGCCTAGGGTTAGTCTTAGATTAGTGTCTTAGCGGATTTCATTTCTTAAGTCACGGTTAGTATTTAGTTTAGGTTAGGGTTAGTTTTTAGTTTTAATTAGGTGAGTGGTTAGCTGAGTTGCTAGGTTAGTTCTTTTTAGGGGCTAGGCTAGGGTTATGTCTACATGCCAAACCCTCGCTAGCCTCAACCCTTGTTCGTAACCTTCCCACTCCCCTTGCCTCCTACTCAAACCTAGCAATGTTGCCTCCTCCTTCGCACCAATCCTCGATCTATATTACATTTGATTTAGTTCATTCATATAACTGAGTTACGTAAATTTTGTGTATATTAATGTGTTGGTTTATCAAGTACATGCATTAAGTCATATTTGTTATTATTTATTGTTTGTGAATTAATTATTTAGATATTATTTTATTAGTTGCTATTTGGATTATCATTTGGATATTAATTATTATTTTGAATCCATGATGCTAATATTTCGCTTTTACATGGAATATGATGATAATATAGGCATGCATCTTTGTGTTAATTATTCTACAACTACATGAATGCATAGTTATAAGTAAACTTGAAAACAATACCTAAATTATTTTAGAAACATTTTATTCATTCTTGTATTAGACTCCATTAGGAACTAGTCACTCACCATACACATGCTCGAGAGAAGTATCTTTTGGTGGTTAGTTTCTTTTGTATGGTCAACTAGGGCTCTCTCTTAAGACGATTAGGCTTCTAAAGTAGTTAAGGATAATTGGATAATTGACTTACGAGTGGCAATACCTTCCATTTCAACCGATAACATTTTGGTGTCATTGCGAGGGACCTCAAATTCATTGAGGTGATATATCTAGGAAGGAAATGACATTTTGGTGAGTCTTGAAGTCCTTGGTTGTATATGGTTGATTATATTTTTAAGGACTAATATGCAGTATTACATGGCAACTCTACAAAGAGCACAACACGTCCCATATATTAGGTACGCCCTTGTCTTATTTAGCACTTTGGAGAGATTTGCTTAGCAAACGTGGGAGGTTTTTTCTCATGACTCCAATCAAAGAAAAATAAAGGAATTACTCTATAAATACAAGGAATCCCAATGACATGGCATCAAGTTATGAATTGTGGATGGACGTATTGGAATTCTCATGCATTCAAGGTTTTGGACACAAGTACGCCATTAAGGGTGAAATCGTGAATCTGGGTGTCTATTACATGCTATAATTTTTCCAGATCCATAGTCCATGACTTTTCGGCCGAACTAATTTATGGTTTTAGCCTTTTATAACTAAATTTTGGCCGAAAGTTACTTTTTACGGAAACCGTTAACTTTAAAGTTAGAAAGAACTATATTTCTAACTTTCTAAGTTTAAAATTAACGATTACCCTTAAAAGTAACTTTCAGCTGAAAACCTATAAATTTTCAAAATTGGAATTCCAATTCCATCTTATTTCTCACTCTTCTTCCAATTTCAGGAGATCGGATCATATCAAATACTTACAATTTCCCTTCACAAATAATACTATTAGTTGCATAATCATAATCTACTTTCTATAGATGCGTATTTTGTTGAAATTGGTGTGATACACTAATTTTATTTATTATATTTCTTAGAAGGTGTATGGATTGCTTCAAAATTTAATAGAATTCACTGAAATGAAAATTCAATAACTTCTTAAAGAAACTATGAAAATTTTTGGAAAAATCACGGTCCTCACGACTGATATGTTCTCTTCAAAAGGGTACTTTTAGTTTTTTTTGTTTTGAATTGTTTTAAATTTTATGCTAGTTTTTTAGATTGGTCCACTTAAAAAAATTCTAATCATTAGTGCATGCTACTTTTTGATACAAACTTATAGACAAATGTTAGCACAATCTGTCTAGATCATTATAAATTTTTTTTTTTTTAATGAACACTAGTTGAATAATGAATTAACTTGTGTCTAAAAACATGACTATTTTTCATAATTTCATTTATTAATAACATACTGTCAAACACTTACAAAAATGACATATCAAATGCCAATGAAAAAAATCTAAAAAATAACCGATAGAAGGCTAACACAATTCTCTACAACTTTTGTTTTTACTTCAAAATGAAATTCTAAATAAAAATCTAATTTTTCTTTCCCTGAAGTTGAGAGAATTGCAAAAACAACACTCCTTTTCTCATTACACCCCCCCCCCCCCCTCCCCCTCCCCCAAATAGACAACTAGATTCATGATTTCACCTGTCAATATGTTGGGAATTAATTGTTCCCATTGTTCCAATAGTGTTAGAACCATGCAACATCCTATGTGTAGAAATTCGTGCAATTCATCCACGAGAGTAATGTCATGCATGAAGACATCACAATGAGGTTATTTCTATTGTTTGTTCACCTTGAAGTCAACTTATCTCTCAGAAATTGGTATTAGGGTTTTCCTCACAAAAGGTTTTATTGTCTTAGGCAATTCATGAATGCATTCAGCGTTGTAATGTAGCGGATTTTGGACCTAACACTTATGTGCATGAGCCCCATTGATTATGATGTTATTTTGATGTCTTATTATGATATACTAGGTCGAAGACCACATTGCATATGAACATGATGATTTTTTCGATATAGTGGGTGTAATCCATTTGCATATGATATGTGTGTGTGTGTGTGTGTGTGTGTGTGTGTGTTGGGCATGGACCCTCAGGCACATGATTGATGAGATAGTTTTTGTTGAGCAAGGAGGTGTGGAGCACATGGGTAAATTGATGTTTTGTGTTGGGCATAAGCCATGGAGCCTTCCATGATTGATGTGGAGCATAAGCTCTCAAACATCGGATGCTTCGAGATTGTATTCATAGGTGTATCCTACAGGTACATCCTAGCATTAGTGCTGAGCAAGGAGCTATGGAATTGCACTAAATTTGTAGCTCCCTATTTATAGCGTTGAGTATGGGATTTGGTAAGTCCTAGAAGTTACTGAAATAATAAATGATTTACCGAGTGAAAATGACTCTAGTAATTATTGATATCATCTCACTTATTTATAAGTGATTAAATGAAATTTTGAATTTTTGTATTCTCATCAAGTACTAAAGAACTGCCATGTTATACGAGGGAATCCGACATGCAAAGATGTTTAGATTTTCCTAGCCTAGTAGACCTAACCATCTACCTGATGGCATTAATGAAGAAAGTGTCATAAGTCTTGGGATCACAATATGTGTTACCCAAGAAAAATGTTAACAAATGTTATATTATTATGTATTTTATACATGGTATGTATAAAGAATAAATATAGTAATAATATTAATAATGTAATAAAGAAGGAAAAGATCCATCCATTATTATTGTTTACTAAAAGATAATAAATAGTATAATACCTACAAAAGTCTAAATAAGAACTAGTTAAAAGTTCCAAAGTTAAAGTATTAAAAATACCCAAATTAAATAAAAAAGGTTAAATCAAGAAATCAAGGATTCTTGATTTAACTGATCATTTGAGTGAAAAGTATATGTATAAAGTCCAAGCCAGGGACAGGCTTGGGGATTGGATCTATCTTTTGGATTCATTATTTCTACCTAACTATTCTCAAGAAATTTCTAGGAGTACATTTTCCTAGAAGAAAAAAGGATAATTGATCCAGACATGATATACCAATTAGGGAAACCCTACCTTAGGAGTTGTAAGCTATTTGCATGTTGGCACCAGCACAGGGGGAACCAAATTGAAACCAGGAATGGTTCTGGGTCATGGTTGGGTAGAAAGTGGTAGTTCTGGGTCATGGTTGGGTAGAAAGTGGTAGTTCCCAAGTGATTCGGTCATCAATTACAGAGGGGAGATTTCTCTATGAATTGTTAATGCTAGTAAATTGAGTGTACATGTTTCAGCCATTAAAGGAGCTTCAATTTTCAGGTATGAGGTTTTATACTGCCTATTTCATTTTCTAGATTAAGTGTTGGCTAGATTATACAAGGGTTTGTATTATATATATTCTAACTCCACATGTTTCCATTTTCATGTCAAAATTATTTCAAGGGTTTACATTTTAAATTATAAACCCTAGGATGTAATTTATTTCCTATGTTAGATTTACCCAAGGTACTATTCATTAAGTTTACTTTTGAAATTAAATTCATGCATAAAGATTGTCTAGGGTTTTGTTGTCTTTCCATATTACTTCTGTATCCTCTTCTACAGTTTACACTCTGTTATTTTATAACTTATATTTTAATTCTAAAAAGGAGTGCCTATAGGTTTTGTTGTTTAAAAACCCTACTTGCATATTTCATATTGCGAGTAGATCTTTGTTTAGAAAGTAAAGGCTAGTTTTCAAGTCCAACTTTAAATAAACTAAATTACAAATATAATAAAATGATATAATAAATAGTATCTAATAAATATTTTATATATACTATATGAGAAAATGAAACAGAACCATCCATTAAAATAAATGTCATCAAAATCAATTAACAAACCAAGTATCAAGACCATCCATTCGTCCACGATCTATTTCCTTTCTTAATAACTATATCTACCAACGCATGTACAGTAGTGCTTATTATCACATTATAAAGCGAGTGCATAAATATATTAATCCAAGTTGTCTAATATTCCATTCCACATCATAGAAATTGCATGCCTTATTATACAAAAGTCCAACAAATAAAACCATAGGTTAATTAAATACACAATAATCAATTTATAAATAAAACCCTCATCATAAACAACGACCCAAGATCGAATCCTGTAGAGTCGTTTTACAATATTTAAAGCCACGCTATACATTGTTTTGTATGCATGATGTAAATAATAACTAAGTCTTTACACGAAGGCTGTAATAACCATTACAATTCATTTACATTGTAATCCATGGCCTCAGCCCCATAAATAATCAAGAGAAAACTAAAAATAACCATTTCCATGCTTAAAACCCTATCAACGAAATAATCTATAGAAATATTGCCAACACAGGGTTTACACCCATAGAGAGGCCTTAATTTCTATTTACACATTAAAATTATAAACTGTAAGTCTGCTCCCTTCACACTATCACAACTACCATGGAGAGTGCTCATGCCATCCACGGCATGGGACCAATCCA
>LPNX010967900.1:0-49445 GCA_001517045.1 Pseudotsuga menziesii | reverse complement strand
ATTGAAAAACACTGTCATTATAATCCATTAAAATAATTTCACATAGTCATTTGTTTATGGCCCTTCACCATTGCAGGAAATGGTGCTTCCAATAGCTGGTATCCATCATCAAACGTTAAATAACCATTTTGCACAGATCCTATCAAGGAGTTACCCACACCTTGATAAGCAGAGTTCCTTTTTAATAAAACCCTTTACATCTAATTGAACCAGGCCAGAGGAGAAATAGAAACCACAACTCATGAAAACCAAAAGTGTGGGGCATTTTCCATTTCACAGAGCTCTGTCAAAGTTAGAGTCGAAACCCCAAAATCCAAACACATTCATAACAAAACCAGACTCAAGTAGTCAAACCCATGATGAATGGAAAATCAATTGCATACATAGTACCATGAGAGGAAACCAATAATGACTTGCACAGTGTGATTACCAATGGAGTATGTCCTTTCCTGCGAACCTCGACTCAATCATTTACTCGCTCCTCTACAAGCCTACAACAGAATGATAACATGATGAGAAGTAAGATATGGTTATACGAGCTACAACAAAAACTAAATATGAAAGACTAAGGTCTTACCTACTTGTTAAGACCATCAAACTCATCCTCTTTCACCCAAACCAGAGTTGAGAGAAAACAACAAATGGAGCAAAATTATGAACCAAGGCTTGCGCCAAGCCCTAAGATTTCCCACCACTCCCCCCAAGATGCACTGAATGCACCACTATGGCCACCATTAATGTGTAACAGCCCCATTTTTTTTGTAAAGTCCATGAACTATGTTATAAATTCTCCACTCCCAAGTTTAATACAAGGCATAAGTTATCACCTACATCGCATACTATAGGCTATAAGCCTTAGGACTATGCCCATTGAATTCTTTAGGCTCTATGCCTAAGACCATGGCATATGAAATATGCCATGCTATGTTGTTAAGTATAAAGCCAACATTTTTTTTGAACAAAAGAGTTATAAACCTGTTAAGCATATAATAAAAGTATATGTTATTGGTTTTCATAAAATAAACATATACTACAAATATGTTAAGATATGAACAATTGATAATAATTAAACCATGAATAATAAATGCCACTTAAATAACAAGTTTGTGTCATACAATAATAGGTGTGGTATTGACCTTGTCACTAACACAATTCTGTAAAGAAAAATAATAACAACTAGTAGATGTTACTAGCTCCAAACAGGTACTAGAGATCAAACGTTCAACACTCTATAGAAATTTTTTCGTCACTAAGTACACCTCAACTTAAACAGGATAAGAGTTCATTAGTTCGGCATAACTAAGTAAGCCCGTTGCACCAATTAGAAATTCTTACCTCTCAGATAATTACAGGGGAGAACTAGTCCCTCCACTCCACCCCTTTTTTCCATTTAACCAAGTTAAGTCAGAATCATGTTTACATCATTTAAAATAAGAGAAAATTAGTAAAGTACATAATCAAAGTATCTAGCATACATAACATGGCATAACCATAATAAATAACATAATAATCCACATTTTGAAATCATAAATAAACATAGTAATAATCACATCAGAATGAAAGGAAGCAAGACATAAGAACAACTTATGATGTAGAAGACAACATGAAATAAGTACAACACTTTCCACAAGTACAATAATGTTCAACATAGGTAGTTTTGACTAGCCTACAATTTATTTATTTATTTCAATTTTTTGGGACATTACAAGCGTGGATTGGGATTATGGTGTAGAAGAAAAGGAAAGAAATGCCATTATCAACCAAATATGGGAAGAAACCCTTGGAAACATCTAGAATCAAGATGATGCAAGAGAAGGAACCACATATGACATTCCATTCGAGATTGAAGATCCTAATAATCTGACTGCTATAGAAATGGAAATTGGTTTTGCTCCCCTTGATCTATCATCTTTCCCAGATTATTCAGATGATTTACCCAAACTATTCCGGCATGTCTTCAAGGGTTACCATGATAATGTCATGCATCATGTGGAATGGAACGATATCATCATTTGCAGAACTCATGGAAACATTATGTAACCATTAGGATTCAGGGTGCCATGACAAATGGATGTCTCACATCAAGAACACAAAGGATTTGTTCAGTAAGGAATCCCAAAGAAAATAGCAGGTCGAAGCAGCCATTTTTTAAGGTTTAACTAATGACGTATTAATCACGATAGATGAAGCTTCCCAAGGATACAAATATAATGATGGTCCCATATATGATGATCCTAAATTCCTAGTTCAAGAAGCTGAATATTGTAAGAGTTCTCCCTTTCAACATACAGAAACTCCTAATGACATACTAGATATATCGGAACACAATAATGAGAATTTTAAGGACAATGGTTATTGGACATTTTATTGGTCCTCCTTTATATGATTCCTCGAGACCACGGACCATTGTCTCCATGCATTGCAACGAGGAAGTGCATCTTGCTTAAGTTACTCACAAAGAGATAGCACTTGACACTGCTTGGGATGTGGAACTATCAGTCACCTTCAATAGGGGTGTTGAAGAATCAACTTATGACGATCATGTTGAAAGAGACATGATTGTTCCTTCCCCTTATGAGGATAATGATGAAGAGTGGCTCAAACCTTTTTCCACCATAATTGAAGATGGAACAACACCTGAGTCTAAATATAGTTTCATTATGATGTTGGGCCATTATGATGAAAATTTTGAAGACTTGGAACCTCATATCTGTTTATTCTTATATGACATTACCATCATGCTCATCCTGCACCACAGAATCTTATCACGTAGAGGACTCTTTCATAGATATTCAACATATGATGAGCCTAGGATATCACTTTTAGTTGTGTCCCTCAACAAGCATAAAAGAAGTTGTACATCCCACTCCACCCTTCATCAGCAAGCCCTTAAGGATACATCTCAGTAATGCCACGGAAGGTAGGTGGATAGGTATGAATTTCATCCCTCAGTCTCATAACATTTAATTTTTATATTTTCATTTGAAGCATGAAGGTATGGATTATATTTTTTCCCATTTTAAAAGTTAAAAGATTATTTAGGTTACTAATTTGATTGTGGAAAGGATAAGCAATGTAATTGTACATACAAAGAAAATATTGAGTAAATGCAGATACAAGTTGCATCTCACATGTGAAGATTTGCAAAGTTAAACTCCATGGATATTCTCCCAATGTCAGGATTCATGGACAAGTTTCAGGCCAAAATTTTTTGAAGATATGTACGATGGAGGTATCCGATACATAAGTCCACTAAAACAATGGATCATCTAATCTTGTTGAAGTGATGCTTCTCCATGAAACTAGTTTCAAGTTTTCCAAGTTCTTAAGAAGGTCAGGTTTCTCGCACTCATCAAGATAAAGATCCTAGCACAAACTCAATGTACCATTAATGAGGTATTGTCTTTGATGACACTAAAGGATAAAGGTAAGATGGCATGTATGAATTTCTTACTTAAATGGTTACATTGGTGGTACTATTTCACTTAAGATGTTATAATTACCATGTTTAGAGTAAGCAGGGTTAGTTGCATTAGGAATATATTTTTGCATTGCATTTGATGTCTTTTCATCCTTTAGTTAGTTTTTATTGTTCTTATTTTGTTTAACTCATTTAGAAAAAAATGCAGGAGAAAAGTGTCTTCCCTTAGATGCTTTTAATCTCGTGGACAATTGAAATGGGTTTAGGTATATAGGTACCCGTATATTCATAGGTTCTTGATCACTTCTGAGAAGAGCACTCATCCTGCAGTTGGAGCCATTGTTATGGTGCACTTATACCCAACGCACCATTAGGTGTACCCCAAGGAGAAAGGGAAAAAGTTTTCAAGCAAGAGGGGTGTTATGGAGAGATGGTGGTCATGGTAGGGCCCTTTTGTCCTCCCTTAAGGATATTATATCTTAATGATAGTACTAACTTCTCCTTAAAGAGGATTTTAACTTTAGGTTTGGGGTTTGGAGCCCTTAACCGTTGACCACTAGATCTCAAGGAACCATTCCTTTCGTGCATGCTATGGTGGCCTCTACTTCAACTATATGACACTTGTATTCAGTCATAACCACTTCATACACCCTCGCGTCCCTTTAGTCAGTGGGTCATTTCTCTCCCTGACTTTCTTTCCTCAGAGGAAGGAATCCTGAATACCATGTCATTTCCATGATTTGAGGAGGGAGTTGAGGGAGTTTACAACATTTGAGGGGTAATAAGGGGCATAACGGTCTCCCACCATCCTACTCTGGCCTATAGTTCGGAGTGATTCTTTCATTTGAGCATGTTTTGGCACATTTGGATGTAAACACCCCCACGTGTCCTACCATAGTTTATATTTTATTATTATTTTATTCTAATTTTATGTTGACATTTAATAATTATGAATTTACCTATTTTAAGGCATGTAAGCCTAGATAAGCGAGTGTGAGATCATATAACTATATCTCCTCACTTTCACTTTTAATTAGAACTTATGGGATAAATCATTATGCACTTGTTTTACCCTACTTGGGGTTTTCTCTTGATGGACACATGTGCTCTTGGTGAGGATGTTTTTGATTAATTCATGTTGTTTTTCTCATAATTCTTTGGTGAATCTCTGCTTTTGTTGATTCTTGGATTTGTTGGATGAACACACACAAAAGGAGGTCAGGCTTCTTACCTTTTTGTTGGATGTTGGTGATGTGTGTGTTTGAGTCTTGGTGGTATCATTAGAGCTGCACTTTTCCCTTAGATAGGCCTTTACCTTCCTCTTGTCACCTTAGAAAATGATGACACGTCTCCTTGGGAGAGTTCCCTAGGGTTTCTCGTTATTCTTTCTAGGCTACTTGTTTATCCTAGGATCCTGCCTCACTAGTTTAGAAATTTGTTGTTGCTGCAACTATCCCAAAAACATTTGTACCTTTTTTAGGACCCACTTGAAAAATATTAGTTTTACCTCTTAAGAACTTTGAGTTTTGATTTTCATCCTTTATGGTTTATTTCCATCATGAAAACTTCCAAAGTTTTTTTCTTTCACTAATGCAGAAATGGTCTTCAAGCTGCCATGGCAGATGATGTCTTAAATTTTGAGTCTCTACAACAGGCATACACTTTGGTTTCAAGCCCAATGGTGGATGAACTTTTGATATTAAGATCAGAAAGACTTCCGATTTTGTTGGCGCCTGCTATAGTAGAGGGGTGTTGTTTTTTGAGCCACTACGATGGAAGGTGTTTTGACTTTGAGTTGCAACAACAAATGCATTTTATTTTAGGGTGACTTTCTGTTTTCTCCTTCACTACGGTAGGTGACTTTTGAGTCACTATCTGAAAAGGCTTCCAATCTTTTCAGCCGCAACGACAAATTTTCATTAGTTTATGAACCATTGCAGCATATGGATTTTATCTTTGATTTTGCTTATTTTTTATGAGAGCTTAACCACAATGGTGGGCATTTTTTTTTCTCCTAGCCACAACGGCGGGTGGGATATCATTTTTGCATATTGAAGCTCCTTCAAATTTGTTGCACCCACTTCACCGGAATATTTTCTGCCACCTTGCCGCAATGGCGGGTGTTGTTCTGCCAATCAATCGATCCTCACCAAGTTGCTTCGACAGAAGGATTTTTTTGCTGAGACGCTATGAAAGAAGCCTTCTTGATTTCTTTCTCGAGGCCATTTTCATTGTCAAGACAAAGCGTAAGTTGGTCATGTTTTGAGTACAAGTCTATGTTGCGGCTTCATTGTGGAGTATGTGGAGCCGTCGTGTCTATTTTTTTTGCGTAATGACTAATTGTCTCCCCCTCGATGAAAAGTGTTTGGAACCTATGGCGTTTAAGCCACATGCATGCAAAGTTAGTGTTTTACCTACCACGACTAAGGTTTTCCATCAGCAGTTGTCTATTTATGTACAAGGAATGGATTTTTACCAATCATTTTTATGGTGAAGTGTTAAAGTTCTGATGTGTTTAAGTTCTTTCGATAGGTGGTGATTTTACTTGTCCAAGAGCTTACGTGGCTTCTTGACTAAGTACCTCGACTACATGTCTATTTCTAGGTAGGTTTCCATCTTTTTCTTTGGTTGGACAAATGTTAGGGTTCTTTTTTGTTGTCATTGGTCTTTCTTCTGTAAAAGATTGGGTAGGTGGTTGTTGGGTTTAAAAGGGAGGTTTTTTCTCTTTCTTGTGGAATATTTCCATTTCCTGTCAGTTCTTGAACCCACTCTCACCACCATGCATGTGCTCATATTCTCACTTGTTCGACAATAGATATTTACCTGCAGTTTGCTAGGTTATAATGATCATTTGCGCACTCGAGTTTCTCGTCAGCATGGAGTAGATTGGATGCTCTCCTGCAGGAGTTTTTAGGGTTCTCCCATCTCGAGTCTCAAGAAGACCCCATAGGTTTCTGTGATATATTTTTCAGCCACGGGATGTTAAATTCGGAGATGGTATACTTAGGGCATCACTACCCTGTGCGTCAAGGAGGTTTTTGGGCCATTTATTTTCAGGGTTTTGGGGCCATAGTGTGGAAGAACCTTGTTGTGATTAGGATCACATATTTTCCCTGTTAGGGTATGGAGGCCGAGGTTTCTTAGGTCTAGATTTTAGTGCCGAGATATGACCCATTGATTTGTATTGTTATTTTGAACTCATGGCTGAGGATATCAAGGTTATTCCAAATGGTGATGATTGTTTGGATAACCTGCTTAGCATATCGTAACCTGTTAGTTATATTATTTCATTTAAATGCATGAGTTTATTGATAATATAATGCTAAGACATTTTGTGTTTTTGCAATCGACACTCCCATCCGACAGTATGACAAAAAGGGGTAATAAGAAAGCTAAAAATACTGAATATGATTCAAACACCGAGGTTGCAGAAGTAGAACCTATGTTGAGGTTAGAGATGATTTATGAAGACACAAAGGAAATCACTGGAGCTAACCCTGAGTTCAAATGGGGCCATATTGATCACTGGATGATAGAGAAAAAGGTTTCAAAAGCAAGGTTAGAGGACCTTGTCCTGTATGATAATGTGTTGAGATCTGGGAAAACTAAAGTAACCGTAAGACCTGAAATGTTCCCTTGTGTAGAAGTCACTGGCTACATTCTTCTGAGGGTAGACCTAGCACGAATTTTGATGAATGATGTTTAGAATAAACAATTCACATCCTTCACACCAGCATTTTTAGTAGCATCTGACAGCCTACCCGAAAGGGAGGTTAGAATAACAAGATAATGGGTAAAGGGCTTGAAGTTTGATTACACTCACAATTATAGGATGATGATGATTGATAGGAAATTTTTTAGAAACAAGCAGCCATGAGAATATGAGACAGCTCAACTAAAAACCCCATATAGATTAATAGTGCTATTGTTGAACAAAATTTATGGCAACACCGATGGGAGGATCTACAAATTTGGATGGATTGCACTGATATACCACTTAGCTATGAAAGGAATAGTTTTCAACTGGGCCAACATTATAGCCAAGAATTTTTCCGCCACTATGAAGGTAGCCGAGGGAGGTCTGCACCTTAGCAAATCTGAATTTTACATGCCTTCCTTTCTAGTAGACTACATACTATACCATCATCGGTTTGAAGGACTAATGTCTATATGGAAGGGAGGGAGTTCCTCCATATATACAGCCTACCATATGTAGGGGTATCATAGGCATCATAATCATTATCAGGTGATCTGTGAGGAGTTATTGATGGTCTTGTACAAGTTGATCTTTCTAGAAGAATGCCCATGCTTATCCAAAGGAGCCTGAGAGTCTATTAGAGAATATGGGGATTACTTCTCCATAGAATATGGCACATATTTAAGGTTGTATGGGGGAAATAAATATCCCTTATTACTACCTAAATATGCCACATATTATATAGCACACAAAGAAGCTATCAGAGAGCTCTTTTTGAATGGATTCGGAAGCCACATGTTCGATTTGAAGAAGGATGTTTACCCACCCTTACCCTTCTATATGGGTAGTTACAAGTTTAATAAGGTTAAGAATGCCCCTAAATTTGTCAAGGAGCTTGAAAATTTTCATTTTGGGGAAAAGGATTTTCATAGAAATGACTCTCAAGGGAAGGTTGCTTCCTATAAAGCAGCACTCAAAGTAAATTTTGAGTATATTGATTATGTAGACAAAGAAAAAGAGAGGTATAAGAACATTTGCAGCTTGACCGTTGTGAACAAGAAGATGAATCTAAAGATAGAGGATGATGCTAAGAAAGTAGCATTCTAGCATCAAAGAGTCAAGAAGAGGATTCTGCTAAGAAAACAAAAGAAGAGACTCCTCGCAGAATGGCAAAAGGGGCTAGAAAGCTCTTTGCTAAGGAAAAGAAGCGAGAAGAAGAAGAAGAAGTTACCAAGGAAGAAAATACTAAGAAAGAGGCATTAAAGGAAATTTGAGGTCTAAAATGGGCCTTCTAAGGAAAATAATAAAATAATAGTTAAAATAATAAAATAATAATTATTAATTTTGGAGGAAGAATGAAAAAACTACTTTTTTGTTCGTATTTTCGACATATCTCCCTGTGGTTTTACTCAAATTCCAAGCAGGAGAGCTCATTGGATGAGGAATATAATTCCACATCCCATGAGTACCCACAATACATACTTTTGATGGAATAAGGTACACCAAAAATAAGGAATACCTTAAAAACGTGATGATGATGTCATCATCACATTTTTTCAGGTAATTCTTATTTTTGGTGTAGAGAGGTCCATCAAAGGTATGCAGTGTGGGTACTCATTGAATGTGGAATTAAATTTTGCATCCAACGAGTTCTCCCTCTATAAATTTGAGTAAAAACACAAGGAGATATGTCGAAAATACGAAAATAAAAGTAGTTTTCTTTTATGACAAATATGCCAATTCAACATTTATGGTTGACTCGTTTTATTGAAATTCTATTGGTTCTTGAATTCCAACTCACAAAATTTATTGTTGGCGCCTTTTCTTATAAGGCCCAGTTTACACCCCAAATTTCCTCTAATGAAGCCATCCAAGGTAATATTGATGAGCTAGATAAGGCCATAGCTCAAGAAGCTTTGAATCTAGGAATCAAAGGACAAGACCTAGAAGATTGCACCAAAGAATTAAGTAAGAAAAAAGACTAAAATCTAGGTGTTGAAGACAAAGAGCACATCCCTACCCGAGATAACCTAGAAGACTCCCCATCAACATAAGGAACCATACTTATAGGAGTCCATCCTACCATAGTTGAAATGGGATTAGTACCATTTACCCCGTCCAAAGAGTATGATGTGGCATGTCTAGAGGACGTGCAGTTCAATCCAAAAATGAAGTCAATCGTTCAGAGAATAGAAAAGTCTCTAAAAATGGGAGATCAAATCCCAATCACCAAAATCATAGAGAAAACAGTTCTAAAAAATGTTGAAGATAATCCAAAGCAAATGGCTTCCATGGGCATTGCATTTGCATATGCAAATTATCGTGGTATTGATAAAATCATAGAGAACCTCGAGCAGTTCAAGGAAAAAATGGTCGAGATGAAAGAGGTTTTGAGGAAATAGGAAAAAATCTACAGAGGATCCAAGAGAAAGTATTAAGACACTCTGTCATACTATCAAAAGTTGCAGTAAGATTACCAAATTATGGGAGAAGAATGGGACACCTTGAAGCAGTCCAACATGAACCTGCTTAAAGAAAAAGGAGAGTTGGAAAATAAAATTGCAGAGCTGTAAGAACAAAAGTATGTAGCTGATCAGAGAGAAAAGCAATATGAATACCAAGAGGCAGGATTAGAAGCTCAGAATAATGCTCTGGAGGTGTTGTTAAAGGAAACAAATGAACAGAAGGAAGATATTGCACCTCTGACAAAACAAGCATTTTTTCTCAGAATTAAGATTTATCAAATGCAGGTGCAGATCGCAGAAGAAGTTTTCAAAGTCAAACAAATAGAAGATAGACTACAGGAAATTACAAACAAAACTACAAAATTAAGATCCACAACTCAAGACATTAAAGAAGTTATTCAAGGAATATTAGTATGGTTGGAAACAACTCAAGAGCAGTCGGAAAACACACCAATCAACTCTTTAGAAAGAGTGCAGCTAGAGTATGAGCTGATAGGTTTGAGCAATAGAGATGCTGAAAAGTTGATCAAGGCAGTCCAGAAGACTGTGGATAAATGCAAGGAGTTTTCTAGGAAAGTGCTTTCCACTTACAATAGGTTCCAAACATCATCCAATAAAAGGTTAAATGAACTTCTTGCACATGAAGAATATTTGCAGCATTTACATACTAGATTTCAGGAAGATGGGCTCGGAATACAGTTGATAAAGAACTTAGATGAAAGGGTGCTTAAGAATGTGATTTCTCAGACTGCAGTTAGTAACTTCCTTCTAGAGGATCAATTTTTACTACTCCGATCCAAGATGGCTGATATAAAGGCCCAGTATTGAAAACATGAAGGGACAGTCATATTTTTGGAGCTAGATGAGTTTAAAATAATTGCATTTGATGCTAAGGCATGGAAGAAATTCATGGCTGATTTGAATGGGCCCATTTAAATGTGTTTTTTTCTTTTGTACACATGGAAATATATTTGTAATAAATTTTGTATTTATCTTTAATTAGTGGATACAGTAAAAGATAAATTTTGTGTAACCGAATGTAAAGGGAGCCCAAAGGGCAGGAAGGTCAAGAGACTTTTTGAGATGTATAAATATTGTTGAGGTCAAAGAGAGAAGGAATTTTCTATCTTGCTTATGTGAAACACGTATTGTAAGCAGAACCATTTCTTATTTTAATAAAGAAGATAGAATTTTTTGTTGGAGAAGGAGTTGTTGAGTTTCAAATGCATGTTGTGTGGATGGCTAGATAGAACTATTTATTTGTTAGTTGTCTATGAAATTAGTGAGATCGTTCTAACTCTGAACAAATTCTTAGTAGTGAATGATTTCATTTCCTTGTTTTGAATCTTGTGCAGCAAATGAGTGATGAATGTTTAAATAAACAAGAGTTATCTCTATGCTGATATTCCTACTGTTTCCTGTGTATAATGAATTATATTAGTTATATGTAAGATTCTATATTGATGGAATACAGTACATTACTCATAGGAATTATCATATTTCTCTCTAGGGATAGCTATGTTAGTATTAGATAGGTTTAGTTTAGCTCTTATTTGCATTTTGTGATTTAGGAACAAAGGAGATGAAATGGGAGGTAAGAACCTATGCATCACATTGTGAACCCTTTTCTTCCTAATCAAGATGGATTTAATTTTAGGCACTTGCATATTATTATAAAACATAAAATAAAAATACACATAAATAGTGGATCAGGCCACAATCAGTAAAACAAATTTAAACCACTACTTAACTTTGCAGTAGTCAGACCATAAACTGAACGGATTCCACACACCAAACAATAAGAGAACTAATTGGGAGAGGTTATTGGGGAGAATCCCTACTATTGATAAGTGGGATTTTCCAGGCATCAACATTTTTTGGCACTAAAAGGAGGGCCTCCATTGCATGGATGGCCAAGGAAATATGTTTCCTCGAGAACATTCTTCTAGTGACAGTTTTGAAACTAATTTCCCCAAAATACCAAGCCCTAAAGGAAAAGTTAAACATGATTCAGACAATACAGAGTATCTCTATCCTATTTCTAAGGAAGTAGTAGCTCATTTGAGAAAAATCACAAGATCATATGCAAAGAATCTAGGAGAATTTCCAAATATTTCTGCCCTACGTAGAAGACAAGTTCATAAGAAAGAACACCCTTACCTAGAGGATTCTCTACTGGTCGGATATTTTGAAGAGTTGGAACATTTAACCTTGCAATAGATTGACCAACACCTTGACCTGTTGGAACCTGATTCACCTATTCAAACTCATTTCCAATCTCAACCTCAATCTCCTAAACTGATCATGGATGGAAATGTACCTCCAAACCCTAATGAAAATCAGGCCAATCCACCTGCACTAGCTTGGAGGGCTAGAACACCATTACAATTAGCTCCTCTAGTGCATTTTTTGCCCCAAAATTATGAAAAGGAGTTGCCTAGATTTGACTCAGGGGAAGGCACATCTGTGGGAGATCCTCTACAGATTTTTTTCCTAGTTTTGGAAGCACTGGAATTTGAACAGGAGGATGTTGTTTGTAGGTTGTCCCCTCATACTCTCAAAATAAAAGCAAACTTCTAGTATTTCGGTTTACAAGCCAATTCAATCACTGATTGGGACACTTTTGAAAGAATATTTAAAAGCAAGTTTTGTAGCCAAAAGACCACTTCCACTTTGATGAAAGATTTCTTAGCTTTGAAGAAGGAAAATAAAGAAAAGGTGTATGACTTTACCCATAGTTTTGATGCTCACTTAAAAAATTTCAGCGCACCCATAAAACCCACCAAAGATACTTTAATAGAATATTACACATTAGCTCTTGGCCCTGAGATGGCCATGTTTGCTAAAATATCAGTTAAAGCCACCTTTGTTGCAACATATGAAGAGGCTGAGAAGATAAAGGCTAAGCTAGAAAGCATAAACAAGTATCCGGTGGAGCCAGAAGCAAAGACCTTCAATGACAAGAAGCCTTTGTTATTAACTAGACCTAAAGTCGAAAGATCACATGAATTGGACGGAGTAGTCAAGATGGTCCAGAATTTATCTAATAAGATTGTTGATATGGAAAAGGAGAGGTAAACGTAGAAGCAATTGAAGCCCTATAATACGAGAAAAGATGAAAGTGGTCCATCACAAACTCCTACAAATAGTCCTTCTATCATGAATCTCATAGAATATGGGATGGATAACTTCTGCACTTTCCATCAGCAGCCTCATTCTGAGAAAAATTATCCATAGTGGATAAATTCTATGAATTTAGCTATGAATAAGTTACTTGATTCTAAGTTAATAGGGCCTATGGATGAGGAAGAAAAACTTCATGAAGCAGAGGAGGAACCGAAAGAAACTACCATGGTATTGTGGGATTGTGCACCTATGCTTGTTTTGGAAGAGGAAGAACCTAAGGAAGAGATACAATTGTCAGATGTTAGTGTTAGAACCAATAGCAAGGGTCCAATAATTGATGATAACACAGTGCTCCCCATGATTAAAAGAATTCAGGAAATATTCATGAAGTCCAATAATAACACTTAGACCCAAATCATACCTGATTTGGTCATAACGAGGCATAATAAGCCAATGATTGGTAAGCTTGTAAAGGAGGTTGAAATAAAAGTAGAAGGCATGAAGAAAAAATCAATGGACTGTGATATGGGGTACGATATAATGGAAGACATCAAGACCAAAGCTAATATTTTTTTGTTTGAGATGTGTAGTTTAACGCAACAAAACAAGAATATTTTAGAAGCTGTAAACCCACCAACCATTAAACCCCAAGAAAACATTCATTAGAAAGAAGAAATTAGTGAAGCCAGTATTGGTGGGAAGTTCAAATCCAGAACTTTATCTTTTCTACTCACATTCAAAATTTTCAATCATAGTGTGCGCAACTATTTGGTTGATTAAGGAGCATCCTCTAATGTTAATCCTTTTTCATTGTGTAAAAGGATAAATGGCCAACCGAAGCCATTTGATTGCAAGATAATATTGTTGGACAAAATAACTGTGAAAGTGGTAGGAAAAATGGAAGATGTGCTGATACATTTATCTACAGGTGAGAGAGTGTTTCAGTTCATAGACATCATGGTGGTTGGCATACCAGAAGCTTATGGATTAATATTGAGACGAGACTAGTATGCGAAACTAGATGAATATTTTGCAACTGATTGGTCTCATTTATGGTTACCCTATCAAGGATGTCAAAATTAGATCAAGTGATGAGAGAGCCACATATGAGACATAATGTGACTCAATTAGAAGGGAAGAATGAGCCAATAAATTTTTTGCACCCTATGTTGGGAAATTATTTCATTGAGCTAGAACTAGGAAATTCCCACGCTGAAGAAGCCAGTGATGAACCAGAAACACAACCAAATATCCTTGGGTTTTCACGGGATAATCATATTAACTGTAGCATAGTTAGTCTAGTTTCATATGTGGAAAGTAGAAATTGTTCAGTAGATGTAATAGATAATCTTTGGGTTATGTACTTTGAGGGTTCAAAAATGCAGGAAGGATTAGGAGCTGGCTGTATTGTGATGGATCCATAAAAGAATAAACATTTTCTTTCATGTAGAATATAATTTGAATTCACAAATAATACAACTGAATACGAAGCATTAATACAAGGATTAAAAAAGGCAATTGAATTCAAGGTTAAGAATTTAAAAGTCTATGGAGATTTTGAAATTATTGTCGAATAAGTCCAAAATACAATCCATTGTTTATCTCCACATCTAAATGGTTAGCAAAGTGAAGCAAGGGATTTTCTAGTGAATTTTGATGCATTTAATATAGTTTGTATTCCTAGGCGAAAAAATGCAGTCGCTGATTTATTGGCTACTTCAACCGCTAAGATTGTTGTGACTAACTAATGTTCTATTGAATTAATTTTCAGGACTACTGTACTATATAATATTATGAATCTAAGAGTGTTCAATGATGACCCGCAGATCCTAGAATTTCTTACAAATGATGGAAATTTTAAGGGAGCAGTAATTGATGAAGAAGAACATCAAGCAAACCTTTGAAGCAGAAACTTTATACCTAAATGAGTTAGAACATTGGAAGGAATGTTTGATTTTAATATCAAGTTTAGAAGGAGAGATAATGTTAAAACATAGGGCTCATCTATGCAATTTGAGTTGGTAAATTTGGGATCCGAAGCTGACCCTAAATATGTAAACTTGGGAAAGTGTTGCTTACTGGGATAAAGGCACAAATTTGTAAACTTGTTTAAGCAATACAAACACATTTTTTCCTGGATGTATGAATATCTCAAGACATATGACACTCGAATTATACAACATGTTGTTCTTATCAGAGTAGGAGTCAAGCCATATCAGCAACCATTAAGAAAGATGCAACTGAAGCTGGAACCTTTGATTCAAAGTGAAGTGAAGAAGCTGCTTGATGCAAGAATTATATTTAAAGTCATACATTCAGAATGGGTTTCAAACTTAGTACCAATAAGGAAAAAGCCTTGTGAGATTAAACTTTGTGTGGAATTTAGAAACTTGAATCGTTCCTTCGATAAAAATAACTACCCAATCCCACCCATGGAACAAATTTTGTAGACGGTCTCTGGATTGGAATTATTTTCTCTTCTAGATGGTTTCTCAAGATACAACAAAGTATTGGTAGCCAAAGAAGAAATATTAAAGACTACATTCATAACTAAGTGGGGGAGTTTTGTGTATAGAAGGATTCCCTTTGGACTTATCAATGTTGGATCAACTTTCCAGAGGGCCATGGATATAGTTTTCCATAGGCTGATTGGATGAAGTGTTGTATTATATTTGGATGACGTTATATTTTATTCCAAGAAAATAGAAAAACACATGTTTCATTTAAAGAAAAAATTTGAACGCTATCGGAAATATGGTATCTCTCTAAACCAAAGAAGTGTGTATTTGTTGTATTGGACGGAAATATTTTGGGTCATATAATTTCTAAGAAAGGGATCTCAATAGACCCAGAAAGGATTACAGCAATAGAACAGATCCCTTTACCCCATAATAAAAAAGGCATGCAATATTTCATGGGGACTATAAACTTTGTGCAAAGGTTTGTCACCGATTTTGCTCAGATAGTCAAACCTTTGCAGCAAATGGTTAAGCCAAGGGCTCAGTTTAAATGGAGTGAATTAGAGAAAGGTGCATTCAACAATATTAAATCAGCAATAGCCCATGCACCCTCTCTCAAAAGTCCAAATTTCAAGAAATATTTGATCTTATACACTTTTGCTTCAGAAAACTTGTTAGCAGCAGTGATTACACAGAAAGAAGAAGGTGGGGACAAGTACCCCATATCATTCATGAGCACTAGACTACAAGTTACTGAGATGGATTGTCTCACTGTTGATAAAAAATCTTATGCGGTGTTCAAAGCAGTAAAACAATTCAGGCCATATATACTAAGGAACAGAACCAAGGTTATTATACCACACCCGGCAATCGAAAATATTTTAGTACAAAAAGAGTTAGGAGAAAGAAGAGGGAAATGGGTTACATCCTTGCAAGAGTAGGACTTGGAATTTAAGCCAAAAAATATCATCAAAGGACAGGGGATGTGCAAATTAATAGCTGAAAGCTAGGATAATGGAGAGAATTAATGGGAGAATGAGACATCGCTGCACATGGTTTATGTATGTCCCATATTTACAACCCTAGAATATTGGTATCGAGATTTATTTCACTATCTTCAACAAGGTTATTTTCCCAAACACTAGAACTCCAAGCAGAGAAGGGCCTTATGCTTAAAGTCTGCATCTTATCAAATAATGAACAAAGTGCTATTCAGAAAAAATTATGATGGAGTTTTCCTTAGATGTTTAGAACATGAGGATGCAGCCAAAGTAGTTAAAGAATTACATGATGGCCCTGCTAGAGGTTTTTTCTCAAGAGATACTACAGCCCATAAGATTCTATGAGTTGGATACTATTGGGAGATGCTATTCAAAGATGCTCACACCTTTGTAAAAAAATGTGATACTTGCCAAAGGAGTGGTGGTAGACAAGTGAAGGAAGCTGTGCCATTAAAACTAGTTATTATTTGTGAACCATTCGAGCAATGGGGGATTGATATTATTGAAGAGATTAATCCAAATTCCTCATTATAGCACAATATATCCTCATGGCAATAGACTAATTCACTAGATTAGTAGAATCCATCACGTTGCAAAAAGTAAATGAAGATGAAGTTATGTATTTCTTGCAAGATCACATCATGACTAGGTTTTGGGTTCCAATTTCCCTGGTTATTTATAATGCCTTGTATATTTCATCTATTGGACTGACTTCATTTGCAAATGAGAAAGGGATTAAGTAACATTATTCTGCTAAATACTATTGACAAGGAAATTGGTTAGCCAAATCTACAAATAACAATCTCATTAGGATTTTAAAGAAAATAGTCATAGAGAATCGAAGAAGTTGGCACATAGCTCTCCCTAATGCACTCTCGGAAGATCAAGTCGCATCCAAGAACTACTTACGTGTGTCACCCTATACCTTGGTGTATGGGAAATAAGCCATCCTACCTCCTAATATTTTGTTTCCTTCATCTCAACTAGCCCAAGCGTCTAGAGGATCCAATAGTGATGTCTTACAAGCCCAAATCAACACTCTACTGAAATTAGAAGAGTCTAGTTCCAATTCCAAGGAAATGTTTAAGCATCAACAAGAAATTTTGAAAAGATGGTTTGAAAAAAATAAGTCCTGGAAGAATGAGTTTGAATTAGGTGATTTGGTTCTCAAGTGGGATCACCCACATGATTAAAAGGGTAAGAACACTAAGTTTCAACATTTATGGATAGGCCCTTTCCAGATTGCATAAAAATTAGGCCCCTCGAATTACAAGCTACAGGATTTGTAGGGTGGGGAAGAGAACCTGCCAGTAAATGGTTTTGTTCTCAAACCTTATTTTTATTAATACTTTTAATTTTATTTTTTGTACATAAATAAATATTTTGATTTTTGTTTTGTTTTGTAGTTATTTTGATTTATTTTGATTTGTTTTTCTTAGAGTTTGATTTACTTCACTTTGTTTATTTTGCTTTATTTTTTCAATTTTTTCAAATAAACTAGCACAACCTTTGGACATTTTGGGAACATTGGAATTTTGGAAAATCTACAATATTTTGATTTAAAATATGATTATTAAATATGCATGTATTATCATTCAGATTCTTTAAGTTTATAGACTATCTGAAGAGAGGTTATGAACACATTTAATTCTTGTTTTAAACCCCATCAAATAACTAAGGTTAGAAGAGTCTAGGATACTATTCTTAGGCTCCATTCACTACACATTAAAAAATGTCCTAGGAATCTAACAACAAAGGACCCATGGAGAGGAAATGGATTGGACATATGTATAGTATTTAAATGATCCCATGCCACAAATAAAATCCCAAAAGGCTAAAGAGTCACAACTCCCAAAAAGAAAGCATACATCAAAAACATACTGAATATAATCAGTATTGGATAAGATTGCTCAGAGGTTCTTCTTCATCCATGAGCTGAAAGAAAACTATCTCTCACAGAAAAGGACACTATGGATGGAAGAACCTAAGCCATGTTTCAAATAAGAGAAGAAATCGAGGAAGGATGAAAAGGAAAAAAGTCCAAAAGCATCAAAAGAAGGCAAAAGGCATGGGAATGAGGAACAAACGAATATATCTGTCCATACTCTGTTATGATCCTATGGTGTTTGAGCTAGAAGCAATACAAAGGTAGGAATAAATTAAGTTCATATCTTAGCCTCATAAGAGTTATCAGGACTTTGAAATCTTTGTTACCCTATCCTAGTGGACAATAATCAATGTTAAAGTTCTAAATCTTGCATTTCTAAAAAATGTGGACATCTTAAAGAAATATTGAAGTTTGGGAAAAGTTGATTTAAATAGAATACCCTGAAGCAACTTTTGATTTTAAAAGTCATTTTTCCAAAGATATGTGTTCACCCATCCAGTCGCCAATTATTGTTTCTGCAACTATCCCCAAAAAAATTGTACATTTTTTAGGACCCCCTTGAAAAATCCTAGTTTTACCTCTTATCCACTTTGAGTTTTGATTTTCATCCTGTATGGTTTTTTTCCATCATCAAAAGTTCCAAAGTTTCTTTTCTTTCACTAAGTCACAAATGGTCTTCAAGCCACTATGGTGAATGATCTGTCAAATTTTGAGTGACTACAATGGAAAGAATCTTTGGTTTCAAGACGCAATGGTGAATGACCTTTTGATATTGAGATCCGAAAGACTTATGATTTTTTTGGCGTCCACTATGGTGGATAGTTCTTGTTTTTAGAGCCTCTATGGCAGAAGGCATTTTGACTTTGAGCCACAATAGCAGATGCCTTTTATTTTCGGGTGAATTTATGTTTTCTTTTTCACCGCGGTGGGTGAATTTTGCTTCGCTATTCGAAAAGGCTTCCGAGATTTTCAACCACAATGACATATTTTTGTCCGTTTCAGAACCGCTGTGGCGGATGGATTTTATCTTGTCTTTCACTTACTTTTGATGAGATCCTAGCCGTAATGGCAGGCGTTTTCTTTTCTCCTAAATGCAAAGATGGGTGGGATATCATTTTTGAAGATCAGAGCTCCTTCCGATTTGTTGTGCTTGCTTCACCGAAATATTTTCCTCCACCTTTCCCCAACGATGAGCATAATTCCACCAATCGTTCGATCCTCGCCAAGTCGCTTCGATGGAAGGATTTTTTTGCTGAGCCTCTATGGTGGCATCTTTCTTGATTTGTTTCTCAAGGCCATTTTGACCGTCGAGCTACAACATAAGTTCATCATGTTTTGAGTACAGGCCGATGTTGCAGCTGGATTGTGAAGTATGTGGAGTCGTCATGTCTATGTTTTTTGCATAGTGACTAATCGTCTCCCTCTCAACACAAAGTGTTTGATGCCAACAGTGTTTAAGCCAAACATGTGCAAATTTAGTGTTTTACCTACCACAACTAAAGGTTTTCTGCTAAAAATTGTCTATTTATGCCCAAGGAATGGATTTTTACCAATCATTTTTATGGGTTTTTAAATTAAAATTTTGGTTTAGACTTAGTTAATGATCTATAACTAACATCATCACTTTAAATTTACTTAACTAACTTTAACTAGTTAGCCAAACTTAATTAATCTTTAGCTTAACTTTGTTACTCGTAGGATAATTAGATTAACTAATTAGCTTAACTTTAGTTAATTTAAGTAATTATCTCTGACATAATTATCTTATCTTTAGCTAACATGACTAGTTAGTTTTTTCTCAGCTTTAGGCAGTATCGAATTAAATGGTTGACTTAACTAGTTAGCCTATATTATTATTTTTTAACTGACTTGACTAGTTAGTTTATCTTAGTTAACTTATCTAATATTTGACTTTAGCTAACTTAACGAGTATTTTTCGGAGTATCCTTTGTCAAGACAAAGATGTCAATGATATCTAAATTAACTTCTTGATTTTATTTATTATCTCTTGGTAGTAATTAGCCTCATTCTAATTATTAAGTAGTGTGTTTTTGTTAGTGCCTTGTGATGACTAGTGGTTTCTTTGACGTCCTCTCCTAGGACTAACCTTCAATAATAATTTATATGCCACTTACAAACTCAAGCGTCATCACAGTTCATTTTCCTTGGTAAGTTCTAGTTGATCCAAGATGCCACCCCTCATCAGCTCATGGCTACCCAACCATTCAATTTCTCCCCATAGTGGATTCCACGCCGCTATCATTTTTGGTCATGTCAAGTCTTCAGTCTCCTAAGTCTACAATTTCATAGTCAGACTTACATAGTTTTACCTATGAATCCTTTTCCTTGAGCTTCTTTCCATGAGCCAATACAAAATTATATGTTTGATTACATGTATAGAGGAAAAGAAGAGGAATATTACAAGTTGGTTCTTATATTTATTATATGTTTTATTTTCAAATGAGGGAAGATGATGTTGCACCAATGTACACTTGTAATATACATCTCACACTGTTGGCTTGTTAGGTCACATTCACTTTAACCTATTTTCTCCATACCATGGTTGATCTCCTCCTTTTACAAATCACACATCAATGTAGGCCATAAATTGCTTTTCCTGATCAAATATTGACCTCATTGAGAACCTTTCTTCTTTCTCTTTAATTTTTTTTTGTAAGATTCCTTGAAAAGATCTAGGCTATCAATCTCATTTCCAAATATGATTTGGAATTTTGGACCATTCACTGTAAATTCTTACACCTCTTGTTAGTTTTTATCCTAGGGTTTGTAATGAAAATTGGACCATTGGTCTAATTTCCCAATATGATATGGACTGTTCACAATAAAAATTTATCCATCACCTTTATATTGTAGAAATACCCATGAAGATATTTCCACCATTAATCAAAACTTGACCATTAAAATTTCCTTTATTGATTTTAGACCTATAAAATATGGTACAGTGATGAATTGCAAACCATTGATCTAAATAATATGACAAGATCTAGGTCATTCACGTGGATCTCTTACTACTTCTTCCCAAACAATTGTCAGAGTGAGTTTAGAGGTCGCTGATCTAAATAATGTGACAAAATATAGGTCATTCATGCTACTCTCACCTTTTAAGGGCTCGTATGAAATAACTCAATACGATGTAATGTGGATATTAGATATCAAGGGCCTAACTTAATTTTAGTGTTTTTGCATCAATCATCATGCATTAAATACTAAAATCAACCAACGTCCTCAAATATGGTGGCTTAAATATCAACAATTGATTTTTCTTACCACCATTAACTTTCCCCATGAGTGGGTACTCTGTTGTTACATCACTACCACACACACATACACACACATATATATATGTATGTAGATCTGTATGTATTTGTATATATACACATGTATATGCATGTATGTATGTATGTATGTATGTATGTATGTCTGTACATAGATACATATATACACAGACACATAGACATATATTTGTGTATGTGTGTTCATGTACATATATCAAATAGCTTGACTTATCGACTAGATGGAAGTCTCTCAAATTAGACATGAAAAGTCACGTGATCCTTTCATGTTGAGTCCACCTGTGTCAATAGCTTTGGTTCCTCCTAATCAACACATAAAATCTTCAATTCAGAAGTTCTAATATCCTCTCTACAACAATCCTAATTAACTAGAACATTTTCTCATCGCCTTGCACAACACCAATAATGGGAACCACTTTTGTGCATGCAATCCTTTAGGCTTCCCCAATTTCGTTCCAATTTTTCAACATAGGATGGATAGGGAATATAATTTTTGGGACTCTAGGGACACTTAGTTTTAGGCCAAATTTCCTCTCATAATAGAACCATAATCAACAATAAAAATAAGATTTAAAATTGCATAAACACCCATGAAAATAAATTCCATGAGCCAATTTTCTAGAAATGATGCTTAGTTCCTTTTCCCAAAATTTCATATAGACAAGCATAATGAATGAGTTAGTGAATATTCTAATTCCAAACATTACATTTCCATGATTATAACTCTCCACATGATCCTCATCAGGATTCTATGATTTTTCTTTCAATCCTTGAGCTTAAGTTAAAGATATGATATAGTTAGTTAAAGAAAACCTCATGATGAAGGATTTAAGGACCTTGGGGTATATCACTATCTAAAAATTTTAATCAAGGAATGAGGGGGCCTAGGTTAATATCTCAATATTTTCCTTTCTCCTTAGCCCCCTTTCCCTTCTTCAACATATGGAGTCATAGGCTTGATTCTTTTTTTCAACCATTTTCATTTGCATCCATCAAGGTTTTTATATTATAGATAAATGTACATCATTACAATATCTTTGGTTATCCTCAACCAGATATGTCCAACTTCTGGCCACTTTGTCATTACATACACCTTTACATCCTCTGGTAAAAAAACAAGGTGTTAGAAATTTTGTGTTGGGTGTTCATGCCATGTCCCACACAAAGGAGAAAATAAAAGTAAACTAAACGTTATTTTTCTAGGGACCCTCATTAAAAAATTAACTAAAGGAATTGGTTGGAACAAATATAACAAACTATAGGTGGAAGGCATTCATCACCATACCTCCTAAAAATGAAGAGGCCACCATGAGTGATTTTTTCTTAGATAGTGAGAGTGTTGTAGAAAGAACCACTCATGGTTCTTTCATCTTGGTGGATAGTGAGGAATTGTATAACTATAAGAATATTTTAAAGTGAAGTTAAACACATATCACCAAGATCAGTTTGACACTTGGGTCAATGAATCTACCTTTACAATCTTACCTTTGTAAATACATCATTCAATGATCAAATATATATATTTATAAATAAAATCCAACATGTAAGGTTTTATCCTTACAAGTGGTATCAGAGCTTTGGCTCCCTCAAAATCTCAAGCTATTCTTGATTTTCATCTTCTAGGAATATTCTTGACATTAAACCTCTGCATCCATCTCGGTATATGCACTGTCCAATGCTTCTCATTCTCCAGCTCACACATTTTCCTCTTATAACCATCCTCCATCCACCTACAATACCATGAGATCTACAAGTCCACATTCCATAATTTTTGTTGCAGATTCTCATTTTCCCCTTTTCTTGTGTGCAGAACCCTCACCAAGCTTGCGTTCACTCCCTCACTTTTCTCCTCTCTGCCACACTTCCTTTTTTCGACCCTCACTACTCCCTAAAACTTTACGGTCCATCCCCTCCACTACAACCTACAATTTCTTCCCATGCACACCTCCTCCATGTTCCCTCACGACCACCTCCTCCCATTACAATTCCTACAACACATCTCCTCCCCATGGTAGCTCTACACCCACACCCACTTCCATGCCCTCTAGTAATACCTTCCCTCCCACTCAGTATGCATCAGACCTGCGATCTCCACGTGCTCCTTTCCCCCACTCTATGCAGTCGCTTCCCTGACATGCTCTTAGCCACCTTCTCCCATATGCATGCACCAAACAACCATTCTCCTCCACCCCTTGCATTCCCACCTCCACCTACTCTATGTCATGTGTTTCCCTCTTCCTTGTTGCTTGATTCCTTCTCCGTCACATGCGTCCTACTCTTCAAGTGAGTTGAAAGATGAAGAAGCAATTACGCCACATGTATTTTCAAGCATGAAGGAGTAGGAATAAATCTTAGGTGATATTGATAAAGGACAATTAAAAATCACTCCTACACCTATGCCATAACCATTGTTATCAAAATTGGACTAGTCATCAAACCCATAAAGCCCAAAATTTGAACCCGACCAAAAACTAGAAAAAAACCAGTAGATTGAAAAAAACATAAAATATTCATATTTTGTAAAAATACATATATACTCATGTGCATACATATCAATCCAAGCCATTAATACATAAATATGCAAATTTTCTCATATATATAGAAATTACAAGTGCAAATAAATGAAAATAACACCGACTGCAATACATCATTCAAGTTAGGAAACAAAATAATCAACAAAGGGGATTAGGGTTGGGTTAGATGCTTTAAAGTAGGGATTTTTGTGTGTTTTATTTAAATTTGAATTCAATGTATTCGTAGACACTACAGTGTAGCACTGTACGGATTGGACCAATTCTATACGAAACTGGTTAAAACCGGTCGGTTCGATGATTTTGGGTTGGTTCTGTATGGAACCAGTCAGTTCAGTAGTGGTTTGACCTCATTTTCTGGCTCAAGCAGTTCAGGACCCAAATAAGACCAACAAATCCTGTAAACCGACCAAATGGACTGGTTTTTACTGAACTAGACCGGATTTGATAACATTGAAATGGCCAGAACAAAAAAAAGATACATTGATTCCTTACATTCCCCCTTACAGAAGGTTCATGGAATCATATGTAAAGAATGATAAGAACCACCATTTGGAGTACATGACAAAAAAAAAATTCCTAAACTTAACCATTGTTCAATGTACAAGTCTCAAAATAAGATGTGGAATCATGCACAAGTTCCATAAATTTGTTGTAGCTTCATAAAAGGAATCGAAATGAGTCGTATAAATCATCCAACCTACACAACCTTAAAATCAGTTAAAACGGCTTGTGAAGCTCTAAAACAAAGTCATATTGTAAGCTTGCCTCATAACACAAACCAAAGCCAAGGACATGATAATAAAGACAATAACACAAACGATGAAACAAAATTTGTAGAGAAGAGTTATAAAGCATAGAGTATAGAAGATCAAATTGAACTCGAAGAAAAATTACATGAGAATAAGAATGGAAAAAAGATAGATACATCTCATGACAATCTTCATGCCAAGGCAAATTCTAAAGAAGATGGAGATATAATAAATTATAGCAAGGAAGAACCAAATACTTATGAATATGAGGTTGGTGTTGATGACAATTATGAAAAATTTGAAGTTGTAAAAGGATACAAATAGGAAAATAGAAGCACTAAAGAAGATCCTAATCATTACAATGTAGAAGAATAAAACTCATAAGATTCTCAACCACATGAAGATAAAAAGTTTTAGAAAGTGTTGTGATTCAGTATGTTTGAGATCAAATGGTTCCCAAGGAACATCAGAGACAAGATCAAAAGATAAAGACAAGAATATACATCATTTAAATATTTTTAATCAAACCCCAATGGATGAAATAAATATGTTAAAGGGCGCTTCATCCTTATAAGTATGTGACGAAACTGTAAATGAAGAATCCTTAACCAATTAGATTGAATTAAGTTGTCAGTAGTTGCCATAGAATATAAGAACAACATAACAAATGTAACTGAATATCCAACCCTCCTTGAAGATCCATCGATCGACACTAAAGAATCTATATTACATATATTAATCATTTCCATACCAAAGCATGCAAAAATACAAGACTTCAACTTGTCAACGCAAGTTCATCATGAAGGTATCAGAATGGAAACTGAGAAACATACTTCATATAGTCATTATGGTTTTATCTACAGAATTATATACATGAACAAATTTGAATGGAAATGTGCCCAAGTATTTTAAGAATTATTAAACCATGGTACCATTATTCGTGTCAAGAGTCAACATCAACCACACCTATGCCCTTCTTAAGAAAAAAATCATCAAGCACAAAACCTCTATTGAAGTTACGACTAATTAAGCATTTAAGAAGTTTAAGTTGAGCACACTTTATACAAGATTTATGGTCGAATATTTTCAAGGCTAGATGACTTGTAATAAACCTCAATGGTTATTACAATTGTTAGTTAATATAACTTGTTATCTAGTCAATGATATGTTAATTACTTATTAGTTGTTATTTATTATAGAGTATGTCTATTTAATAAATAGACATGTCTATTACCCTATCTCCCATATTTAACATGGCTCAACATCTCTGTAAATACATCATTCAATTATCAAATATATATATTTATGAATAATATCCCACATGTAAGGTTTTATCCTTACAAGATTTAGTTTTAGTACATTATCCACTTTAAAAAAATAATGCATCCTTAGAAATTTCCCTAATGTATGTACCATGGCAAGGATCACATGACAACTCTAATACATTGTTCGTAATTTATACCACAGAGAGATGTTCATGGTAGGAATTTTTTTGCACAGATCACAAGTTCAAAAGAACATAATGCAGACCATATTTTATTTTCACATGGTGGCTATGTTGTTCACCTTTAACAAGTTTGGTAAAACAAGTCAAGTCTTGTGCTCAATCGTCCTCTTTTAAGGAAGATTTCACCAAAAAAAACCGATGAAGGAAAAAATAATAGCCATAAATCACTTACATCGACATAAACCAACAAAAGAGCATTAAAAGTGTTACCTACCACAACATCAACAACATACGATAACATTTATGACATACATTTCATTTTAATTTTGATTTTATTTTTTCAATAATTAAAAATAACAACATATAAACTAAAATTTCAAAAACTATTATTGCAAAATTAGTAGTGAGGTGCTCTACAATAGGGTATTGGGATGTTGTAATGCATAACATTGTGCATAATTATGGAACATGATGTTTTAATAAAAATACTAAGAGAAAAAAAAATCTAATAATGTCCTCTTAAACAAAAAAAAATATTATGATTTCCTTTTAAGCCACATATATTAATCATGAAGAGAGATAAGATGCTAATTGTTTCGTCACACATAAAAGTTTAAGATAAAAAAAAATTACACTTCAATAAACGAGATCCCTCTTTGTGTGATACATCTCACATTAAAATGAATTTATGGTGGTATAAACAAAAGCCAAATGTTTTTTAAAAATGCATTTAAAAAAAAAATATAATACTTGCACTCACAATCCACTAATTCTCAAAATTAAAAAGACCGACCAAACTCAAAAGGAAAATTACTGTCACTTAGCAAAGAGAATTCCAAGTTGGAGATAAAAATCACAACACCCCATTTAAAAAAATGAAATAAAACAGTATGACTATGGTTCTTTGATTCATAGCTCTTTTATCGTTTTGAAATCTGTTAAAGGGTTCTCTGTCGTGATCATCCATATTCCTCTATCTTTCTTTATATTGAGTAAAATGGGTGACCTAGAATAGTGTCATGACTTTCCTAATCATCTAGTCAAGGAGAAAGTATTGACGTTGCTTCCAATATACTCTGTGTGTACATTTCATAATTTTTGTAAAACATGGAATTCCCTTTTCTCATCAACCGAGTTCATAACAACTAAATGGGAAAATAAATATTCTAATGGTAACTACCAATGGCTGGTTATGCAAAATTTAATATCATTTTTGACTTCTCTATTCTTTAATTGGGATTTCGAGAAAACCTTCTCCATCTCTCTAAGCTTATTGGAAGGCATAAGAATGGGAATACAATTAGTTCAGTCTTGTGGATCGGTTGTAGGCCTCTTCTTGATGAGTATGAGTCGCGAACAACATCCTCATACTCCGTCTACATTTTCTATTTGCAATCCTATAACAAAAATGTTCTTAAAACTCCCCCTTTCCCATCCATACAACATCCTCACATCCTAGGAATCATGGGAGGGGATGGATCCAGTCAAGAAACATACAAAGTCATGGTGGTGGGGAATTCAATATCTCTAAATCCACTAATAGTCCAAAATCTACAATTCCACTAACAAGTCATGAGGGATTGAAAGAAACTTGCTGGAGGATTTGATTGCAATGTCTAGGATGATGTTTTTCTATGCCCATTCTTTCTAATTGCATGTGTTCTTTAGTAGGAAATTACCTATTTTGGATTTTAACCTCGAACATGGGTCTGCCACCTTTGTATCATTGTTGAATAGAGATGAGAGAGGCCACTTATTTTCATGCATCCTCTCCTATGGTACATAGATTCTACTCAGAGAGTATGTATATGGAGATAGAGATGAGATCTTCCAGGTCATTCTATGTTGGTATGAGAATTTGAAGGTGAACTTCTGTCTCTCCTCCTCCTCCTCACCATTGAAGGAGATTGCAAGAATGACTTCATCAGATCTTAAGAGGTTTTCCTTCTATTCGGTGCGTAGGAGTGGGTGATTGGGAATGCTTCATATCCCAACATGGGAATGTAGGAGAGGTGATTTCTTACAATGCAACTGATCATACATGGCATTATCTTCCCATGTTTCACAGCAGAGAGGAAACCTATAATTTTATCATGGATTTTGAACCATGGCCAAACACCTATAATCTTATCATGGATTTTGAACCAAGGCCAAACATAACTGTTGGATGAATCCATGTAGCATGATTTTCACATCATCAATTTCCAATTTTTTAATACCATCACTTTCTTGTATATATATTCATGCTTCTTTCAACAAGTGAAGCTATACAAGTGGGTGATTAAGTACTTATCCATTGGAAAACAAAATATTGGTTGCAATTCATGTTGTTTCCTTTCCAATGGGAACATCAACACTTAGAGAACCCCTTGTAATTTTTTATTTTTTCCAATATCAACAATGGAAAAAGATTTCCAAAAATTTATATTAACTCAATAGATTATATTAATCTAAGAATGGGTTTTCTGTGTGACAAATTAGAAAAGAGTATTGGATGTTTGATGAACTATTTATCCCAATATTAGACATGCAAACATGATAGGACTATAAGTTGAATTTTTAGCTTAAACTTACAAAATTATTCAATATTGTTGTGGTTTTCATTATTTATAAATTAATACAAATAAAAACTTAAACAAAAATTGTTTGTTGATATCATTTTGTGGAAATTGAACCCAAGTGATAGATCAATTACACTCACAAAAGTAGTAATCAAGCATGCAAAATTCACAGAAAAGGAGACTGAAATTGGAGCATAACTTAATCCTGTATTGAAAAAATGTACATAAGCCAACCATATTAAGTAATAGGCAGCTCAAACATATAATTACATTAGATATTTCAAAGCATTAGTTTGTTATTCGAATTGGTCAAAAAAGCAGGCTTACTAAATCAAGTCAAATCCCCCATAGGTGCAAAAAGGACTTTCCTAATCTATGAATATCCTCACGAATTGGATAAAGAAAGTGGGAAAGATAATAAATGATGGAAATACAACTCATTCATGTTTTTTTGGGGGGAAAATGAAGGAGTATCATGTGGGAAAAAAACAAGGCATGTTCCCCTAGACTAGCTTTTCCTGTATGCCTTAAAACTGTTGTAAAGAAATAAAGTTTTCAAAAAAAGAAGATGTGTGCTTTTAGGAACCAAGAATAAAAAAATACTTTATAAATATGTTTCTAGGATGATTCAAAATCGCTCCATGACCCAGTTTAGCAAGTATTGACTTCTAGGAACACGTGGAAGTCAACTAGCATAGAGAGGGAATCTAGGAATCTAGGAATAAGACAAAAATGATTTAATTAATGTAAAATATGGGTAACTATGGGTTGATTATTCTAACACCCCCCCTTAATCCTTACTTTATGAGTAAATATCAGAAAATTGTAGGGCCTAGCAATAAGGGTTAGTCACCCTTTTACATACTGCATGTCCATACAATTGTTAGGATTATTAATCCACCCTTGTACAATTTGGTCATATGTCTAAATCAGGAGTCATGTATAAATACGGAGTCCATCAAGTCTATTTTTAGTCACTAGCACCATTGGGTCTACTTGGCCTAATTGGAGCACATGTTCTAGTTACTAAAGTGTGGTGAACACTAATTGAGGCCTACTCCAACTGATTTCACTTGCATGCATCAGTTTAGGAGCCTCTTAGACCAATCCCTACAATTTAGGAAACCAAGGTCAATTGAGTTGAGTTGGTGACTAGTGAAGCTGAGTTAGGAGTTAGTTACATTCAGTTCTAGTCCTCTACATTCAGTTAGAGCTAGGTTTGCATGGCTAGATGCAGGAGAGGCACATTTCTCACCTACCACAGTCACTTAGCCTTAGTTAACATTGAATTAGACACTTGATCTGTGTTTTAGAACTCCGTTGAACTCCAATAATGGTTTAGACAAGGCCAGTTAACTATTGAGTCCTCCTATAATGATTTAGATAAGGTCTTAGTTACCTACAGTCAAGTAGAGTCTAATCAATTTGAATTTCCTCATGTGGATTCAAACTACTTGTGGCTATTTAGCCATTGTACTTCATTGTAATTATTATCTAATTACTTTTTTATTAATGAAAACATTCATAGTTGCAAGCCATTTTTGCACTATTTCATTCTTCAATTGCTGAGTAAATTGTGTGATCTATCTTGTGAGTTGTGTGTTTGTCCACCAATCTATGTGATGAATTTAATATGGTATCAGAGCTTCAGTAGACAAGGAACATCTCCTCCTTAGATCTTCGACTAGATCATTTTTGAGCCAATTGCTCCTTCCAGTACTGCACTAGAAATGGATAATTTACCACTTAATATCCCAAGTTAAGATATTCATAATTAAGCTTGCTTGATCAACTATGATGGGTGTGATGGAAATTCCAAAAGTGCAAACTGACGACCTCATTTTGTAGGTTTTATTGTGTGATTTACAGGTTATCAGCTCCTCTAACTGCATTCACTACAAGTAGCTCATTCCCCTCACAACATTTTCTATAGCAACTCAGTCCTCTCTACTGCATTTAAAATGTTCCCTCAAATGGATCATCTCACCCCCTTCAACTACCACCAGTGGAAAGAAGACATGGAGAGCTTCCTTCGCACTAAGTTTCTCTTCAGAGTCATAGAATAAATAGAGACAATGCTAATTCTTAATAATGACAAAGAAAAGTACTTGAATAGGCTTGTTGAAGCTCATGGATACTTGTGCCTCTCAGGCTCTCGAGATATTCATTTCCACATCCAAGGATTGAAAACTTTGAATGAGATTTGGGACAATCTTGTTTCCTTATTTGATAAGTAGGATGAGATAAGGGTCCACCAGCTAGAAAATGAACTAATCTTTCTTAATCCATCCAATTTTGAAACACTAAATGATTTTTTCACAAAATTCAAGAACCTGATATACCAGTTGAAGCAATCAGAGGTGGACAAGGAGGATGATCATCTCATCCTTTCCATTCTCTCAAAACTCAGGGCATACTACTTAGTCTTTGTATCAACTTTTCAATTAGCGAGGATCACTACAAATTGGAAGATGCCCACTCTTGATTCTTTCATTATATCTCTCACTTATGAGCATGACAAGTTGATCCAAATGGGGATCATTCGATCTTCCATAGATCAAGCACTGGTTGTAGGAGGACCTAAGGGAGTGAATGATAAAGGGAATTAAAGAGATTAGTCTCCTATAAAGAAACATAAGTCAAATGAGTATGTAGGTTTGAAGAGAAGCAAGAAGAATGGAAAAGGAAAGGTCCTTTTTTCTTACTGTGGAAGGGGCTTTCATTCAGAAAGCTCCTGTATGAGAAGACAACTTGATGAAATGGATCTTGTTTTGAAGAAACATAACATTGATTTACCTGCTAGCACAAGGAAGGATGAATTTGAGGAAGACGATGAATAATATAAATGGAAAGGCCATGCAATGAAGGCTAGTTCTTCAATAGCACAAGTATTTCTCATTGATTCTGGAACTTCCAATCATATGGCTGCTTCCAGAGAATCATTCTCTTCATTACAGTCCTTTGATGGTCCTAGTATTCAGATGGAAAATAACAATAAAATTCAAACCAAAGGGAAGGGTTCTATCAAGCTTGAACATGGAATATTCAAATATGTGCTCTATGTTCCCTCCCTAGCTTCAAACCTATTATCTGTATAACAGATGACTCATACCGGTTCTCCAAAGCGAGTGATATTTGATCCTAACTCAGTGGAGATCATAGATATCTCTACTAGGAACATAATAGAAAAGGGTGTTGCAAATCATGCCTCCAAAGAATATGAGTTCTCACACTTCATGCCTCCTTCAAAACCAATGCACTCTCAACAGCCACTTGTAAGGGAAGGTAAAATGATTTCATCTAGTTCTTTTGTAGCTTCTACTAGTATTGCAGATCCAACTATATCATTTTATGAGAATGAGATTCAGGGTGATTCAGATCCAAATCCAGTCCCTACTTCCAAACTTGAAGCTAGGAAGATGACTAGAAACCCACCTGACACTCAGAAAGGAAAGACCCTTGCGCTATGTCATGCAATCTTACCTCCTTCAGAGAGATGAAATAGACTCCATGTAAGATGCTACATGGAAAAGGCTCATTCTCACTACATTCAGAAGAACAAAGCTGATCACACTCCTCTTCATCCAGCAAGAGACAAAGGTTACATTCCTCCTTCCTTCCATCATCATTTTGGGAGAAGAAGTAGAAGCCTACATGCCAGGCCCTAGAATACCTATGCACAGAACACCATTCATGATTCTTCACTACATAACATAGATGAAGAGGTTGCAACAAAATATTTCCAAGTTTTTCAAACTTGAATCCAAATTCTATCTGCTTAGATAGAGGGAGGGATTTTTTTCCATGTGGGTTTTTCCCTAGATCCCTGCACTAAGAAATTAATTTACTTTACTTGATGTAATGGGTGACCTATGGTCTTAGTTACCAAGGCNACATATTGTCCAAGTTAGCATTCACGGGGGGGGGGGTGTTAGGATTATTAATCTGCCCTTGTCCAGTTTGGCCATATGCCTAAATCAGGAGTCATGTCTAAATCGGGAGTCAATCAAGTATATTTTTAGTCACTAGCACCATTGGGTCCACTTAGCCTAATTTGGGCAAATATTCTAGTTACTAAAGTGTGGGGAACACTAATTGAGGCCTACTGCCACTAATTTCACTTGCATGAATCGGTTTAGGAGCCTCCTATACCAATCCCTACAGTTTAGGAGCCACTAGGAGTGCCGATACCAACCAAGGTTAGTTGATTTGAGTTGGTTACTAGTCAAGATGAGTTAGGAGTCAGCTACATTTAGTTCTAGTCCTATACATTCAATTACCGCTAGGTTTGCATGGCTGATTGCAGGAGAGGCGCATTTTTGACCTACCACAATCACTTAGCCTTAGTTAACACTGAATTAGACACTTGAACTGTGTTTTAGAACTTTGTTGAACTCCATTAATGGCTTAGACAAGGTTAGTTTACTATTAAGTCCTCCTATAATGATTTAGACAAGGTCTTAGTTACCTACAGTCAAGTAGAGTCTGATCAATTTGAATTTCCTCATGTGAATTTGAATTGCTTGTGGCTATTTAGCAATTGTACTTCATTGTAATTATTATCTAATTACTTTTTTATTAATGAAAGAATTCACAATTGCAAGCCATTTTTGCACCGTTTCATTCTGCAATTGATGAGTAAATTATGTGATCTATCTTGTGAGTTCTATGTTTGTCCACAGATCTATGTGCTTAATTTAATAACAACCAAGGAAAGCGAAAAAAAATGAGTGTGAAAATCCTCCCTTAAACATGGAAAATAAACAAAATTTTGGAAATCTGATTATCAATCATTCTTCACCACATGATAAAAAATCCCCCGTAGTGAACTGTTATTACTGAAGGTCTTCTCACAGAATACTTTGGTGAAGATATATGCTACTTGTTATAAAGATGCACAATAGAGTAGAGAAATGGTACCATCATGCAAAAGCTCCTTGATATAGTGCATATGGATCTCAATGTGCTTGGTTCTTTGACTTTGAACTAGATCCATGGATATTCGAATGGTGCTTTGATTGTCACAATAGAGGACTGTTGAAAAATCTGATTTGAAACCACATTCTTGAAGTATCCCTTGCAACCATAAACATTGAGTAGCTACATATACAACTCCTCTATAATCTGCCTCTATAAATGAGAGTGCTATGGCACTCTGCTTATTACTTGACCAGCTGATTGCTCCTTCGGAAGGCATGAACACATATCGTGCGGTAGAATTTCGATCTGTGTTTTCACCTACCAAATCACTGTTAGTAAATCCAACTAGCTCTAAGTTAGATTTTGCTTCATAGAAAATCCCATGAGTCCTTGTTCCCTGAACAAAGTTTATGATCCTCTTGGATGCTCTCCAATGGATCTCATGAGGCTGATACATGTATCTCTAAGCCACACTAGCTGCATAAGATAAGCCAGGTCGAGTATGTATAAGATAAAGAAAACACCCAATCAACTGCCTATATAGTATATTATTTACCATATGAGAAGAACCTGCTTTCTCAAGCTTAACTCCTGAAAGGAATGGAGTCTTTCTTGGCTTGCAATATTTCATGTTGAACTTGTTGAGAAAATTTGAAACATAGTTGGACTGATGGAATTTCATTACATGTTTGGATTGAGCAATTTCGAGACCCAAGAATTGGCTCAAGAATCCCAAATCTATTATAGAAAAGTCATGGTTCATTGTATCCTTCAAGGAGGCAATATCTTTCTTCTAACATTCTATAATCAGTAGATCATCCACATAGATAAAAATAATCATTAAATAACCATGAATAGCCTTCAAATGGACATTAGGATTAGAATTGCATCAAACAAAACTCAATGACAGCAGAAAGCCATCAATCTTGACATACCAATCCTTGGGGGCTTGCTTGATCCCATACAATGATTTCTTTAACCTACGCACTAAAGATGGATTAGATACAAAACCTTGTCACATGCCCCAATTTTCCAAAATAATATTATCTTTTTTTATTTTATTCCAAGACATTATGTTAAATTTTATGCTAAAGTTGTAATTGATGACTCAGCAGAGTCAAGGATGTTGAATGTAATTATGAATATTTTTATTATAAATAAATAAAAAGTGGAGACAGCAGCTTGGGAGAGTTGTTAAAAGAGTGTTTACTGGTCAAGTTGGTGTAGGAGACTGGGTGGAGAGCAAATAGACAAGTGGCAGCATCCTCAAACACTTCCAATGTTTCAGGTGGAAACCTCCCTACATTTGGGGTCATGATCCTTCAATAAAGTGGGATCAAAGAAGGTGGCTCAATTAATGACAAATAACCCAAAAATACCTAGGCAATATTAATAAAAATGCCCATTGAAGAGAGCTGAGGCTGCTCATTCCAAGAAGATAATCATTCAGGTGAATGTACTTCAAAGGATTTCATTGGGAAGGGAATTTCTGGAAGGTGTTTGAGGGGTAAACTGCAGAGAATGATCTAGTACAGCTATTCAACTGAAGGATCTTGTTGTTGAGTGCAGAGTTAGTACTGATTCGTTGGACTAGTATTTTGTTGCTTGCTCCACCAGTTCCCAGCCAAGGAGACCAGGAACAGGCTCAGGGGTTCTGACAAGACGTTGTCTGAGCACTCTCCAGGAGTTGGTAGGGAGGAACAACCTCCGAATGTTGTTGTCATCCAGCTTTAAACAGCTTCTACAGTCTTTTATTTGCTGTGTTAAAGTTTATTTCTGAGAATGAATGAATAATGAATTACTTACATGTTATGTAGTAAACTGTTAGAATTTATAATCTTTTACTTGTTGAATGTTGAAACTGTATTTGGATGAGATAATCCTACCTGTGTTTTTCCCTGTCTGGAACAAACCAGACCGTACTCTAGCACAAGTAGTATGTTTTAAAATAGATGAACATATGATAGAAATCTCGATTGATTATAGTTATTTTGTATTTTAGAACAATGGAGAAATTTATATCTGTATATATATGTTTTCAGGAAAGGATACTAATCTTTCTAATTAAGGTATTGTTTAAAAAATAGACTATTGTATTAAGAATGCTAGCAAAGAAGTATTCGTAATACTTTACAAATAGCAGGTTTATTTTCTTTTAACAAGTTGATTACCATAAATAGGTTATTTATCTTATTCAGAACTGTATTTCTGTAAAATGAATAGTACTAACTTGTCACATAGGTAAAATATTTAACTTAGATATACAATCATTTATTTATGTGAAGAAAGAACCAAGTCATTTTACAGAGTTATTTTATTGTTCATACTGCTTAACTATTTCTACACTTGTTCACATTTCAAGTAGGGTAATTCTAGTATAATTCTTTTTATAAATAAATTAACTACAGTAATTATAATAATGTAACAAGGAAATAATAACAAAACCTATCTATGTACTTATAAAATAGATTGAGGGCAATGGTAAATAATATTTATTAAATATTATTTATATATGAACAAATTCATTTAAACAAACTAAACAAAAAAACTTATTATAAAAGAAAATACACGGTCAAAACCCTTATAGTATTAACATTACAAATACTAACATTATAATTTATAGTATTAACATTGTAAATCATAGTAATAACATTTTAATTAATAATGAGATAAGCAATAATGCAAGGATTTGGATTTATTTAGTATTCTCAACATAAAACTATAAAATATTATTAGAGTCCTGTAAGTATAGAGAGAGATAACATTGAAAGCATAATAACTTTATACCTATATCAAACAATTAATTTCACATTATTATTGAACTAACCTATAGATTAATTAAAGAAATTATTTTATACACAGGTCACTATCACGATTTGACCTTGCTCGAATATCCGAGCTCATCAACAATTATTATAATAGAAAGAAATAGCAGAGTAGGATGTATTAATACAATTTAATGCAAGATAATTTTAAGAGTAAAAATATCCTTAAATAATCAAAATAGGGTAAAAACCCTAGTACACAAAATTACAGTAAGAGCATCAAAATAACCGAGCCCAAGCTCAAGAGAATTAAATCTCTTTACTTGAAGTTTTAAATAGAGAATGGCTTGACATGCTGCAATTATTTTTACATAACTATACACAAAACTAATAAACAAAATTTACAAGTCATGGCATAAGACGAAAAACCCTCCTAATAGTAAGGGTTTAGTAAAACTAAACAAGAAAACCGAGAAACAGTAAACCACGAAGGGTCACTTGCAGGCCACGACCAACCAAAATTGTTCCATAAAGAACTGAACAAGCATGGACTGTCATGGGTTGACCAAGGCTTACCCGTCACCATGAAGCCGGCCATACACATTGCACCAGTAGCAAGGAGAAATGTTAATCATTACCTGCAAGGATACGAACCCACAATATTAAAATCATGCATTATATCATAACTAAGGTAAGAACAAATTTAAGAACTGTTAAAAATAAATTTTCTTACCTGCAAGCGAAGATGATGTAGCCACCAAGAAACAAAAGCATTGCCACCAGCAAAATGAAGAGCCAAAACTTCATATCTCCTCTCACAGAGACGGTTCAACATTTGCGCAAACCACTGCTAGCAGTAGCAAGGAGAAAGGAGTAGCTTCCAAGCAAGAAGCAGACAGTGAAGCTCGCACTGTCACAAGAGTGTGAAGCATGAGAATCCACACTTTCAAAAACCCTAGACGAAAACCAAACTGTAACAAAAGTATTTAACCCCTTAAAGCAATCCCAACAGGTAGGCCATGGAGGAACAAACCCAAACACTACTTACAGGACAAGTCCTAAGTTAAAGTCATGGCTCTGAACAAATTTATTGCACGATAAACTCACAATGTAGGCAAGGTTTCGAGGACGATGAAGGTGAACTGAATAATGAAACCAAGACGTAGAGCTCATTATCATTCACAGTAGGGTAAGCATGGTGGCCATGGCGTAGTTGCATAGCAGCTCAAAGGACCAGAATTGATGGAATGACAAAGTCTAGGGTTACACCAACCCTTTTACTCCCAATACTTGGCTGAGAAAGAACCACATGGTCTCACAAATATTTCAACCATGCAGTGGGTCAATTCTATAGTCCCTGCATGCCAATTGATTTCCAATTATTCAAAACGTAATTTATGCACAATCATATAGTATTGAAATCATTCCACTTTATAATAGAAGTCAACCTATGGTTGCATGGATTAAACTATGAAACCTCAAATCATTTCCAAGCCTATATTATAGTCATCGTATAGTTTAGGGATGAGGGTGATTTCAAAGCCTTGTTTATATACACAACCATACCCATAATCTCATCGATGGAGTGGTGTAACGCCACATCCATTACCCATTGCAAGTTACATTATAAACTTTATAATTATATATTTATTCACAGTAAGATTTTTGTTAATCATGAAATCGATGCAATATCATAATCGATATTCTTGCCCAAAGTATATTTATGCATAAAAGATTTAGTTCTTCACGAATGGAAAATTCATTTAGTCATAGCATAAATATTATAGTTACAAACATCGATAAGCCTTGTGCTATCGTAAATAAGTTTATGATGAAAATCTTATGATACTTGGGAGATGCTAATAAAAAGGCTATTTCATCACCTAGCCAAACTATGATATTAATAAAGTATTCCTAACAAACTTTGCATTGCTAATCATATTGTCATCAACATTTATGGTGTGACTTGATAATTTTTTTAGAACACGTATAATAGCGGATCTCGGCACAATGGCAAGACCCAACAAAACCAGTTAATAAAAGTTAAAACAAATTTGTAATAAAATTCGAAATATAACATAAACATATTAATGACTATTGGTGACATTTACATGTGTTTGATACAAGCCCATATGGATTTTCTTCTAAGTTGAGATTTCACACCTTATCCTTGGAATTATAACCATGTCATTTATAATCAAATACATCAATCAATGTTATTCAAAAACATAAAATAAAAAGAAAAGAGATAGGGAAGACTGTAGAATAGTGTTGCTTAAACAAATAATTGGCTGATTAATTGTGTATTATTGTGAAATTTAAGTTAGAAATTATTGTTTTCAAGTATATATTAAAAATTAAGATATATACTAAGAATTAAGTTTTGTAATAAAACTAACTTATAATATATGTTTACAGAAAATAATTAAAATTTTTAAAAAATAATGAAAATGAAAACACTATAACAATTAAATTTCAACAACACTCACCTAAAATGAATAAAGGGCATGTCCATGAGTTCTTTACCAATAATTGGCATGTCCATGAATTCAAAAACTTGAGTTCTTTACTAAAGAAAAAAGTTCGTTTGGCAAAAATAAGTAGTTACATCGGTTATGTAATTCAATAAATTCCCTAAAGTATATGAAAATTATAAAAATCCTATTAATAGCTTGTAAGACTAAAGAAGTCGAATAATATTATTGTGGCTATAATAATCCTATTAATAGCTAAGATGCATCAGTTTCTATGATCATCTCACTAAAGAGAGATGCGACAGATCTAGAACTTTCTTCTTGATTTATTGTACTGCCGCTGTCATTTTTGATGTCCATTGCTTCGGATTTTTCTTCAATCGCTGCTGCAATATATGGATATCAGAAGCTTGACCTTTATAGAAAGGCCGAATATAGTTGAGGCTTCCCAGAAACCTCTGGATTTGGGTCTTATCAGTAATATGATCTGGAAACTTGCTGAAGACTTGGAGAACATGATTCTGCAAGATAACTTGCCCTTTCTGAATCTTAAAACCAAGAAATTCAAACTCAGTTTTACCAATCTCCATCTTACTTTTTGAGAGCACCAACCCATGTTTGAAACATAATTCATAGAATGAATGTAAGTGCTTTAGGTGTTCCTGCAAGCTTTTAGAACAAATCAGAATGCCATCTATGAATACCAATGCCCATAGTTTTTCTCTGAAAATGTCTTCCATCCACTTCTGGAACTCTGAAGGGGCATTATTGATACCGAACGACAATACCTTCCATTGATATTTTCCATGGGGGAAAACGAATGCCGTTTTATACCTATCTTCGGATTTTATTCCAATTTGGTAGAAACCAGACTTTAAGTCGAAGTTGCTGAAGATAACACAGCTTGCAATTCTTTGTAGCAAACTAGATTTATCACGCAGAGGATACCTGACTTTCTGTAAGGCTGCATTCAGAGGCTTATAATTTACAACTAGCCTCGGCTTTCCTCTTTTTATCTCGGAATGCTTATTGACCACAAAAGCAAGACAAGCCCAAGGGCTCTTGGAAGGCTCTATCAGACCCTTGCTTGGTAAATCTTTGATTTCTTTATCACAGAAATCTCTCTCTGAAGGAGACATGAGTCTAGCAGAAGCTTTCACAGACCTTATTTTCTGCTGTGGATCAAATGGGAGAGACTCAAAGTACTTTTCTCGCTTCTAGAAAGCATTCAGATTTTCAGCACAGCAATCCTTCTTTATTTTCTCAGAGATTTCTGCAAGCATCTTTTGTCCGTGTACATCTGAGAATTCTTTACATCTATCCATCTTGGAAAGTTGAGGAGGATTAGATAGACTGACTGACTTATGTACAGGGACTGGACATTTAGGAGAACCATGAAAAGAGATAAGAAGAGTAACTGACTGGTTATTCAATATACATGTAAATGTCATCTTCTTAGTATCTACAGAGTAGGGACTTACTTTATGAAGAAATTCTAAACCTAAAATACAATCTTCAGAAATACTATCGAATCTGTACAGAGTTAACTTATCCTTGACTCTTCCGAACTAAACTGGAAACAATTCGGCTTTGGTTGTGAGGTCAACTAAGGTACCTTCAATTGCAGAACCCCTATCTGAAGTATTCTCCCAATAGAAAGATGGGAGAGTCGAACTCTTTGCCACGCTTACTTGGCAACCCGAGTCAATCATACAGTTTAGCGTATATGACTTATATTCTTCTGGATTGAACTGGACTTTGAGAAATACCTTCGGTCCTGTAAGCATTGTTAGATTAGGATCAGGAGAATGACTTCTTTCTTTCGGGCTTTCAACATGCATTGCCCTGTCATAGTGCTTGCCCATTTCTTCATCAGAAGACTGATCTTTCTCTACTTGTATGCATTTTATCATGCATTTCAGATCTTCAACTTCTATGCAAAGTTGCTTTATCTACTGCTATTTTTCCTTGATCTGTAGATGCAACATTCTCTCCTTATCTGTTCTGTAACTCTGTCTGTCTTCATGGCCATCTGGATAGCCTTTATATAACTTCACTAGATTGTAGAGTATAGGAGGAGAGGATGTGACTTTCTGCTTACCCTTATCTTGCTCAAGCTGTCTTAGCAATTGTTTCTTTTCATCTCTTAGGGCTACTCATAGCTGGTACTGAAATGGTTGGGTTACCGTGAGTTGCAGATCTATGGCTCCAAGTTGTTTTTCTATCTCGTGAGTCTTGCTAATAGAAAACATATTAAGGGAAAATTCAAACTCAGGCGGCTCAAACCCCCCTAAATTTGGGCCATCTTCTGAATCTGAGGAGGAGGAAGAAGGAGCAAATTTATCTAAAGCAGTTTCAGGATCTGACTCTGAAAGGTCAGATTCAGCAGAATCATCATCAGAAGGAAGAAACAGAACTTCACCAGAAGTTTGTTTGTCAGCATCTCGAAGAGACCACCAATGTGGATTTAGCTGATTGCAGAAAGCATCAAGCTTAGGCTTTGTTTTCTTCTTCGAGCACTTGTTAGCCCAATGGCCTTTTACACCGCATAGGAAACAAACTTCTTTGTCAGATCCATGAGATCGGCGCTTGATAAACTTACGGGCATGGTAAGGCTTACTGGAGTGAGGTCTTTTATACCTCTGCTTCTGGCGAAACTGTAAGGGTTTATCCGGATAGTGATATCTAGGTTGACTGGTATGAAACCCTTTCTTCTTATTCTTGTTCTTACACTTACAGGAGTCTTGTAAATGTCCACGACCATGCGCACCACATCCCCACTCTGGTAACTTTGCAACAGTCTTGCAGAATGACGGGGAGAACATAGATTGGTGTCGCTTGAAATCTTTATCTACTCTTTTTTCCATGCAGTGTTCTTGCCACGTCTCAATGATATGATTATGCAATTGAGTGAGAGAAAGACCTTTATAATTGATATTTTTGTCTTTCATATATTTTTCCACTGCATTCGGAACATGACGAGGAAAGCTGCGAAGATAATGCTTGAGATAAGCAGGGTCACCAACTTTTCCGGACTGGATAAGTAATTTCTGCATATAGCATAAATATGCTTCGGCTTGTGACAAGTCATAGAGTCGAGCATACATGTAAAGAGAATCCATATGATCAGAATCGTCATGCTCATCGGCTCCATGAAATTCTTTACCTAGAGCCTGTAGAATATGTTGATCCGCATCATCAGCATTCAACATCTCATTACAGGCCTCTTGGGGAAGCCATCTCCACCAATCATTGGCTAGTCCAGAAATACCAGCAACTATTTGTCTCCTATTTGCTTCCCGGTAAGAGAACTATCCTGTGTTCTCTTGTACAATGACCAGTGAAACAGCAATGTAATGGCGTCTTTGATTTCGTCTCTAGACTAACACTGAATATTCACTACTCGCTATTCAGGCATTGAAGAAATCAGACTATTTATGGAGTTAACGCCAAAAGATGAACTGAGCTTTGGGGCTCTGGAGGCATCAGGCATATTTTCATCAAAATTATTCCTTGGTGGGATATGAGAGCCAGAAGACTCTGCATGAGGATGTGCGGCAAGCATATTTAGGTATTTAGGCTCAAGGGTAGGTTTGAAGGACTTGACGTGTCCTATCCATTCTTGGACTTCTTGTAAGTCTGCTTCATCTTGGCCGAAATTGAATTCGGGCTTGTTATCTTCTTCAATCGTTGGAACACTAAACATTCCAAATGACCAACTTCGTTCCAACTTCTTTTCTGTCTCCTTCTTTGAATGTCCTTTTGAGTCTAAGGCAAAAACCGATGGATTGAGTCCAGGGGCTCTTTGCTTCAGCTTCTGAGTTTGGCTTATCAATTCTTCTAGCTTTCCCAAACGTCTTTCAATTTTGTCTGCACCTTTCACTACAGCTTCTTTTATTTCTTCAGCATCTGTTAGGAGATGGTTTAACAATCCTAACTTTGTATCTACCATAGAGACCTTCTCTTTTTAATCTAAGACAGAGCTTTTAATCTCTAAGATATCTCGAGCCATGTCATCCAGATTTTGAGCAATTAACTTATTCTGCATATTCCCCTAGTTTGCTAACTTAATCTCATCTGAGACTATCTCTTCTGGTCCAGAAGACCTGTATTGGAGAAATTCTTTATTTATAGAACCGTCTGCAGAATATTGCCTAAAAGGTACTTCAGGCATATTTCCTCCAGGGAAGTATGACTTGTGTCCCCGTGAGACTGCTTCATAAGACTCATTCTGCCTAGGGAGTGAAAACATCCCAAGACTAGGGGTCTGTTTGTGGTGCTGAAGTTTTTGAAGGATTTTACGACAAGAAGGACAATATTTATGTTGACCTCTATGTTCAGAATCATAGAGACCATTGAATGATGTTGTTGGAGACTGAGATATATGAGAAGAAGGTTTATTCATTCTTCACTGAGAGGAAGTAGAAGAAACTGAGTAATATCTTATTAAAGGAACGGTGAATTGAGGGGTAGGGAATGAATCTGGGAGTCTGAAAGAACTTGTCTGTCTATCAAAAGTGAGAGGTTTATTTATGATGGAATTCTTCATATATTCAGCATCTCTAAGCTCATTGTATCTAAATTTCCATTTATGTGGGTAAGTAATGTGGGTTAAGTCAAAAGTAACTGGTTGAGCTTGCTTTGATTTATCTTTTTCCACCACGCTGAGCAAACACGAACTCTCATGTACCTTGGAGCGGAGCGGAGGTAAGGTATCATTACCAAACCGCACGCAGATAGCACTTTTCAACTGGATGATCTTAGATCTAGTCATCATCTGAAATCCTTGTGGTAGAATGTAAGCTTTGAGAAGGTTATAAATATGTGGGTCGTCTAGACTCACAGAGTACTTAGGAAAGATAGTGCCAAAGGCAGGACCTTCATGGAGAGGGGCTGTAAAGCCACCAATTATAGCATCAGAGAAATTACGTTGTCGGGTATCAACAACAACACACATAGAAGACACATTTAAATAAGGACGGAATACAGGACCAAGGACTAACTTAATAGCACTAAGGTGGGCATATTTATAGCGAGATTTGATTGCCCAATCAATCTGGTGTTTTTCTAACAGATTTATATGAACGGGTTCATGAGAATCACTAAAGGAGATATCAACAGAAGACACTTTTATTTGAGTGGCTGCTTTAGATATCAACAGAAGACACTTTTATTTGAGTGGCTGCTTTATACTACCACCAGTGAAGAGAATACACTTCTGAAGGAATTATAGTCAGAAGTTCCCAATCATGAGAAGGATGGTTATCCTGAATGTGTATGATGGAAGAACTAGAGGTGGAACAATCATTTGTAAAGGAAGATCGACTCTCTGCAAGAGAAACTTCTCCATCTTCATTCTGTTCACAATCTAAGCTTAGGTGAGGAACAATGTCCATAGATGGGTCCATTTTTATAGGATTCAGACTCACTTTGGTTTATCAACAAAAGGGATTTACTTCGCCTAACTCGTGGCTGCTACCCTTCCAAAAGACCACTTAAAATCCTAAGGACTTCACCTATTTACTCAGTAGTCGTTTCCACTACCTACAGGAGCACCATTGCAAGCTAAAACAAGAGTAAAGAGAACTGAATGAATAACTGAATGAATAAGCATCCAAACAGAAGAAACTCACGATGATAATATGTTAAAATCCAAATTACTGGCTCTGATACCAACTACGCCAAGGATCGAGCATTTCAAAGCGTCCAACTTATATTACTTCTTCAGAGGTACATACAGACACTTATAATCACTGAGCTTTCTGATGTAGTCTTGTAGCACTAAGCCAAGCTACAGAGCATACTTGCATTACAGACGCAAACACAGAACAACTTTAAGAGTCTCTGTTGCAATCTCCTAGCACGAGGCCAAGTTGCATAGCATAACACTCTTTTTACAGACTCAAACTTATACTATAAGACTGAGTTTCTGATGCAATATTTTAGCATGAAGCCAAGATGCAGGGCATACTTCTCTTACAGACTCCAGACTCTTAAGTGCAGAGCGGACTACTTGCTCAATGCAGACACTAGACTTGCAGAGCGACTTTGCAAACTCTCAAATGTTGGAAAATCTAATTAATTCGCAGATCTGTATTTGATCTCCAGCCGACTCTGTCAGAGTCTGTAGAGGCCACGATCTTGTCTGTCAGTCTGACAAGAAGAAAAAGTCCACATGTAGGCAGCGTAACTCAGTTGAATTTATTTCAGAAGTTAAGTTGTTAGGTAGGTAGTTATTGCAGTGTTTAATGCAAAGTAAGTCGGCAAGTAAGGCGGTTTAAGCTGAAGCAATCTTCAGGTTGTCTATAAATAGAAGAAGCATTCTGTAATTTAGTTTACAGACGAACACAGGAACACAGACAGAAAAAGGAAAAGATACAAGCAGAGGAACTCAGGGTGAGAAAGTGAAGTCGAAGCTCAAGCTTCTGTTCATTTGATTTAGCCGAAGAGCTGAAGCTCTGTAGACGGACGAGTTTGTAACAGACAAGTTTGTATTACTTTGTATTTCCGCATAGTTAATATATGAAATATTTTGTGGTTGAATTCATGATTATTTGGCCGCTCATATTTCCAGATTTACTTCTGTAAATGTCTTTTACTATTACTGATAAGTAAAAGAACAAGAACCCATAAAAATCTCACTGTGTGAAAGTTCCAGGTTTTACCGCACTTTGTTCGACTCAAATATTCCTACATATTTGGGCATATGTTTTCCATAAGTTATTTGGATTTGTAAATGTGGTCATTTTACTTCATCTTACGCACAGGTGAAAAGTATTTGTAAAATTCTTAAGTCTTTAGACTAAGAATCATATTCTACGGAGTTCTATCGCATCAGGCATCCCCTTGATTGCACATAAGTTGATCGCATCAACTTGACTGCCGCATCAACTTGATCGCACCGCAGATAAGTTGATCGCAGACATCAACTTAATCGCAGATAAGTTGATCGCACCAAATTTGATCGCATCAACTTGATCGCAGATAAGTTGATCGCACCAAATTTGATCGCATCAACTTGATCGCAGATAAGTTGATCGCACCAAATTTGATCGCATTAAATTGGTTGCACCAACTAGCTTGGTCGCAGTAAAAGGGTGGTCGCAGTAAAAACAGGCCAGAGTTAAAAAGTGAAAATTATTTTCTTTTTAAATTTTGACTGAGCGCTAAACCCAAGTTTAGTGGGCTCGGTTTTGGCTATCTGGTATCAGAGCGAGGTTATATCAGAGTGAGATTATATCAGACCAAGGTTTATAACAGCCCAAGATTTTAGGAAAGAAATCTTGTCTTAAAAGGTGGAAATTAATTTTCTACGGAAAGTTAATTAAAAATTAAAAATGGCTTCCACTTTCGGTTCATTACAACCTCCAAGTTTTACAGGAAAGAATTATGAATATTGGTCTTTAACAATGGAGGCTTTATTCAGAGGACAAGATGTCTGGGAGATAGTTCAGCATGGTTATGCAGAACCAACAGACATGACAGCATATAACAATCTCACACAGGCTCAGAAAGATGCCTTGAGAGAACAGAGAAAGAGAGATGGAAAAGCTCTGTTTTTTATACATCAAGCTATGCATGAGAGCATACTCCCAAGAATAGCAGCATCGACTAATGCCAAGGAAGCATGGGATACATTGGAGACTGCCTATCAAGGTTTGGATAAGGTAAAGACATCCAAGATGCAGATTCTGAGAAAAGATTTTGAATCTCTGTGCATGAAAGATTCAGAGAATGTAGACACATTCTACACCAGAGTTGTTGGGTTGATAAACCAACTGAAATCTCATGGAGAACCCGTATCAGACCAAAGGGTTGTTGAAAAAATTCTCAGAAGTCTTCCCCCAAGATTTGAAAATTTGGTTGTGACCTTAGAGGAACACACAGACATGTCAACATTCAGCATTGATGAGCTGCAAGCTTCACTCATCAATCATGAACACAGAATCAGCAGATCACAGACATCACTTGAAGGTGCATTTGCAGCACAGTCATCCATAAGCCGTGGTAGAGGCAGGGGGAGAAACAACTTCAGAGGCAGAGGAAGAAGTTCTTCAAGAGGAGGACGAGGCAGAAGTCCTGCAAATGTCGGTGGCAGAGGAGATAACCAGAACCCAAGTCAGCCAAGTGGCCAGAGGTTTGATAAATCAAAAATTCAATGTCATTACTGTAAGAAGTTTGGTCATTATGCATATGAATGCAGGAAGAAACAATATGACCAAGGAAAACAGAGCCCAAGTCAGTCAACCAGCACCAGTACTTCGACGGGTGCAATGTTAATGGCATCGACATCTCCACTTGAATGCAATGCTGTTCAAGAAAGTCCACATGACATATGGTACTTAGACTCAGGATGCAGCAACCACATGACTGGCAATTTAAATCTATTTTCCAGTCTAGATACTTCAGTGAAAACTGATGTTACACTTGGGAACAATGTCCAAGTTACTGTCTTAGGAAAAGGCACTGTTGATATTATAACCAAACAGGGGGAGAGTAAGTATATCCCTGATATCTATCATGTTGATGGTCTGAAACATAATTTGTTAAGCATTGGACAGTTGTTACAAAAAGGCTACAGAGTCTACATGGAAGATGAACACTGTATGATCAAAGACAAGCGTCCAAGCGACCAGCTGATAGCAAAAGTGCCAATGACAAGCAACCGCTTGTTTCCATTGAGGATAGTTCCCAATATAAAAGGGAAGACAAAGACAGGAGCTGCATTCAAGGCAGAAAATGAAGAAGCAGTCGAGATCCTCGACAAGAGAGAAAATTGCAAGGCTAATTTGCAAGCTGCATTTCAGACAGAAGTTCAGGATGAATCCTGGTTGTGGCATTTCAGATTTGGACATCTGAATTTTGGTGGGCTGAAGCTACTGCACACAAAGAATATGGCGAAGGGATTACCATTGATCGACAGAACCGAGAGGGTTTGTGAACGCTGCATTTTTGGCAAGCAGCACAGAGAGACATTTCCAGTTGGAAAGTCCTATAGAGCACGCACACCACTTGAAATTGTGCACTCTGACATTTGTGGTCCAATGCAGACATCATCCATTGGTGACTGCAAGTATTTTCTAACCTTTATTGATGAATACTCAAGAAAGACATGGGTATATTTCTTGAAACACAAATCTGATGCATTTGGTTATTTTCAGCAGTTCAAGGCACTCGTGGAGAACCAGAGTGGTCACCGCATCAAGATCTTAAGGACCGACAGAGGAGGTGAATATGTTTCAAATGAATTTCTGAATTTTTGCAATACCCATGGCATACAGAAACAATTCACTGCACGGTATACACCTCAGCAGAACGGTATTGCCGAAATAAAGAACAAAACCATCATGGAGATGGCACGCAGCATGTTGGCAGCCAAGCATTTTCCAAATGAGTATTGGGGTGAAGCAGTCGCAACTGCTGTATACATTATGAACCGATGTCCGACAAAGAGTGTGAAGAACAAAGTTCCCCAAGAAGCATGGACATGTATGAATCATAGTGTCTCACATTTAAAAGTTTTTGGTTGTGTTGCATATGCTCATATTCCAGATGAGCTGAGAAGGAATCTAGACAAAAAGGGACAGAAATGTATTTTTGTCGGCTATTCAGAAGACACAAAAGCATACAAGTTGTATGACCCCATCACAAAGAAAGTGATAATCAGTCGGGATGTTCAATTTGTCGAGAATGAATCATGGGATGGAACCGTCGACACAAATGTCAATATTGTGTCGAACATTGACAATGACAATATGGAAGAGGAAGTGGTTCAAATACCACATGTAAATCAACCGGTAGGAGCACCGTCAACTCCCATGACACCAAGACATGGTTCAGCACAAGGACCATCGACACAAGTAGCAGCTCAAGCTACACCTACAAGTACACCAAGAGGACAGCAGACTCCATCAAGCATTTCGTCGGGGTCAACATCGACAGAACCGATGAAGACAAGAAGTCTGCGAGAGATATATGAAGCTGGTACACCTAATTCATTCTCTCTCTTTGCATTATTTCCCCCTATATATGATCCACTAACATTTGAAGAAGCTGTTGAAGAAGAAGTATGGGCACAAGCCATGGATGAAGAAATAGAATGCATTGAGAAAAACCAGACATGGGAACTGGTCGATATACCAAAATACAAAGATGTAATCGGTGTCAAATGGATTTATAAGACAAAGCAAGATGCTGATGGAAATGTACAAAAGCACAAGGCAAGAATGGTAGCAAGAGGGTTCACATAGCAACCCAGCATCGACTTTAATGAAACGTTTGCACCTGTTGCATGCATGGATACAGTCGAATCAGTTTTGGCCATTGCTGCACAAAACAAATGGCATGTTCATCAGATGCATGTCAAGTCGGCATTCTTAAATGGCTATCTAGAAGAGGAAGTATATGTGGAACATCCACAAGGGTATGAAGTTCCAGGTCAAGAGCACAAAGTGTATAGGCTGAAAAAGGCACTCTATGGTTTGAAGCAAGTTCCTAGAGCTTGGTACAGTCATATTAATTCCCATCTCATTGAAAATGGATTTCACAGAAGTGAAAGTGAACCGACTTTGTACACCAAAGTCGATGAGCAAGGTAATATGTTAATTGTCTGCTTGTATGTAGA
>LPNX010967868.1:147059-162248 GCA_001517045.1 Pseudotsuga menziesii | reverse complement strand
CAGTAAATTAGAGGCCCTGTCCTGCCGGCTTTAGGGCATGGCTGGTTAAGGGATTATGGATTTAAGCTAGATGGGTAGGGAAATTCTTGCTCGGTTCCATATTCTCCCAGGGCAAAGGCATCAAAAACGCGATCAGGTGGATCCTTTTGCAACCCATACAAGCGGTCCAAAAGAGAGACATATAGAAGGCCCAGAGCTGATCATTGTAAAACGGTCATTGCTTGCCTTGGCCCTAAGTTCTTCCCCTTATTGGGTGGGTATTTGGTTGAGCCCGCTTAACGCTTCCTCACCCTATTGGATGGTAAATTCATTAATCAACAGATTGGAAATTTGGCTCACTATCTACTAACCCTTCAAAGCGAAATGGGCTTATAAATATTTAATATATATATATTTTTAAAAAAAATTCACTGCCGTCGCTTAAGCGACAGCTATCTCTGTCATTTTTGCGACGCCTTTCCATGCTATCTGTCGCAAATGCGACGGTTTTTGGTGATACGTGGCACTTTGAAATTAGTTCTATGTGTCGCAAATGCGACGCCTCGTCTTCATCTCCGTCGCTTAAGCGACAGATATAGCTGTCGTTTTTGCGACGGTCGGTGATGCTATCTGTCGCAAATGCGATGGTTATTGGTAACACCCAGGTGCTTGAAAATCAGATCTATCTGTCGCAAATGCGACGACTCTTCTCCATATCCGTCGCTTAATCGACAGCTATATCTGTCGTTTTTGCGACGCTTACTCTCTAAAGCAATGGTTTAAGCGACGGTTATACCTGTCGCTTCTTCGACGATTGACATTTAACCGACGGTTAGTTAAGTGTCGCTTAACCGATGGTTAGTTAAGTGTCGGATAACCGACGCCACGTTTTCGACGCTTAAGAAAAAATCAAAGTGTCGTACATGCGACAGAAAAGTGTCGAAAATCCGACATGACGGCCGTCGGATTTTGGGTCGAAATGTAGTAGTGAGTTTTCGGCTCTAATTCGTTGGTGGACCCGTTAGTGTCCATTGGATGCTTCATTTGCAAGAATGTGGTGACCTATAGATCAGAGACAATGAGCCCGGTTCTTTTTTACAATAACTTTGGAAACCTCTTGAAGTGATTTACGCTCCAAGAAGATTTTGAAAGCTTTGTTCTGAGCGGAGTCTTCGAAACTGGTTCGTTGGTGGATTTGTTTATGTCCATTGGATGTTGTATCTTTTTTGCAGGATCATGGTGAGCTGCAGAGTGGATACAATCTGGGTCCCCTTTTCCAAAGTCTATGAGTCTGGTTCTTAGTTTTTAGGGACTTGGAAACCTTCTGAGTCTGATCAAGAAAGACTGGTTTCTTGATTCAATTTGCTCTGTTTTTTCCTCTGTCTGCATGTGTGCTCTGTCCCTATGGCCTCCGGAGGGGGTCCTCCCCCTCCTCTTCCTCTAGAGATTGATGTGTTCAAATGACTAATTGCCTCCCACAGAAAGAGAAAGGGTAGCCCAATGGTGCATAAATTTGTGACGAAAGCATATATTCCTTCCATTGAACTTCTTGCCGAACGTCCTTGTCGGACCGTCTTGAATCTAGCTGAGCGTGGGATCATTGGGAAATTTATGGGTCTTTGGCCTTCTACCAAGGAAATCGATGGATGGGTTCAGCGAAATTGGAGGCCTCTGGTTTATGAAGGAATTCACAATCATTTGGTTGGCAAAGGTTATTATGTTTTTGTGTTTGATTCAGCTAAAGATCGAGACCTCATTTTTCGAAATGATCCATATTTTATGGGTCCTCAAGGGATCTATCTGAATAAGTGGACTCTAGACTTTGATCCTACCCAAGACGTACCTTCAATCATTCTTGTTTGGGTTAGGCTTCCCCACTTACCTCTTCATTGCTAGAACTCATAATCTCTGGAAACCATCGGGAATAAGCTCATAATGTATATCGATAGGGCAGAAAGGAAAGAACAATATTCATGTGCAAGAATTTGTGTTGAAGTAGATTTAGAGATTTGGATGCCTGAAGCGATCAAGTTAACTATTGCTGAATGGTAAAACATTCATGAGATTGATTACAAACATCTCCCTTTCAAGTGCTGTCATTTCCATGGATATGGCCACTTTGCTCGAAATTGTAAGAAAAAAACAGAAGAAGATTTTGAAAAAGATAAGGTTGATCAATGGACACAAGTTCAGAAAGCAGGAACCTCCAAACATGATAATAGAATGAAAGGTAAAGGAGGAAATATAGGGAATCGAGCCATTCCTATTGAGAAAATATTTTTCAAACCTCAGGCTGTGGAAAAAGCTATCGCTTCTTCAAATCCTTTTGTTGTTTTAAGCCCTTCTGAATATCAGAATTCTCCTGTTCTTGAAGAGGGTGAAGTGCAGCAATCAGATGTGCATAAAGACGAAGGTGAAGTAAATTTCGAGCCACAAAAACAATCTGGGCTAGTAATATTAGAAACTCCTTACGCAGATGCAATCTTGCATGAAATCCATAAATCACCCATAGGTGTCACATCTTCTCCCTCTTATGCACAAATTCTTAAGAAGAAATCGGTAGAGACTTATGGTTCCTCAGAAGAAGATTCTATATAGCAATTCACTAAAAATGCAGGTAGGAAGTCTAAAAAGGAGGTCAAAGAAGAATAAGCTTAGAGATTAAAGATGCAGGGAAGTCATGCTACAATAGAAATGTCAATAGGCAGAAGTAAGCCGAATAGACCCCCAAAGGAAGGGACAACTCCCTTTTTCTCGGGTAAATAATGTAGATTGTCTCATGGAATTGTAGGGGACTGAGGAATCCCAAGAAAGCATGAGTAGTTAAATATCTATTAAGAATGGAACCCTTAGACATTATCTTGCTCCAAGAAACAAAGATACAAGAGGAAGCTCTATTATCCTTAAGCACATCAAAGTGGAAAAAGAATGTAGGCATGGAAGTTAGTGCACGGGGCACTTCAGGGGGCCTCACAATCTTATGGTCCAAGGACAAGTTTATTCTAAAAGCCTCATTTGTTACCCAACATTGGATTTATACAAAATTACAACATATAACAAGTAAGATTTCCATGGCTCTCTTTAACCTTTATGTCCTAGTAAGTTTTATAGAGAAAAAAGTATGCTGGAATTCTCTGTCAGATTTTATGGAAATCCACACTCCCATAAACATTATACTGGACGGGGATCTCAATATTAGTTTAGATCCTAATGAGAAAAGAGGAGGTGTTCGGGGAAAAGATCATCTTCAGGATTTAGTGGAGTCTTTGATCCATGCTCAGGACCTTCTTGATTTCAAACCCAAGAAAGGTCGTTACACTTGGACCAATAATAGAGTAGGGGCTGCCAGAATTTATGCTCGTATAGATAGATTTTTGGTCCAAAGCTCTTTGATGGATGGGAAAATTTTAATCTCTCCCAAAATTCTGCCCAAGCTAACTTTTGATCATCATCTTATTTCCCTATTGTTGGAAGAAGAGGAAAATCTAGGTCCTATCCTGTTTCATTTCAGTCCTCTTTGGATTGAGAGGGATGGATTTTGGGAAATAGTGTCACAAGATTGGTCCCAGTTTGTAGAAGGATCCCCCCAGCTATGTATGTGAACAAAAACTTAAACATACTAAATATGCCTTGAAAAGCTGGGTTATATTAGCGAGAGCCTTATAGGACTATCCATCAATTACAACCATAACGAGAAACTCGCCCTAGCTGTGGTCCCGTCCGTCCAAAAGCTTCGCAATATGGGGTAGGTTATTTAAGGTAGGTGAGAAGGGAGGGTTTAACCAAACTAAATAAATATTTTCTATTTTAATTCCCCCCCCCCTCTGTTCTCGAATCACTCGGTTCACAACAGTGAGCAGTTGAACCGAAAATAAAATAGTTTATCTTTTTATGGGTCAATCTCAGAACTCGTTTAATTCATTTGCCTAGGAACACCTCTCAATCCTCCAATGAGCAGCAGGCAAGATTCAGTGCATGTTTTAGTTGAGATTCAGCTAGGTATGGAGGAATCATAAATTTCTAAATCACACTTGGAGAATGAGCAGTCCACTCAAATAAATACTTTCCTTTCCTTTCGCCAGGAAGAAGAGCATCTGCGTCTTAAGCCTCGTAGTCTCTAGTTGCAAGATGGAGATAAAAATACTGCCTTCTTCCACAGGAAATGCAGATCCATACTATCTTGAAATCACATCTCAGAAATATATACAAGAGAGGGTGAAGGCATTAAAGGACAATCACAATTACAATAGGCTGCACAAACGCACTTTCAACAATTGTTCCATGAGGACAACATCTCTGATGATGTCGTGAATGCTGATTTTTTATCCAACATACCCTCTTTAGTCAGTGTTGAGGTTAATGCTGAATTAGTGAAACCTTTCTCTGAGAAAGAAATAGTGGATGCTATCTGGGAAATAGAGCCAAATAAATCCCATGGGTCGAATGGATTCTCTATTCATTTCTACATAGTTTGTTGGAATGTTATAAAATCATATCTTTTCCGTATGATTTTCAGCCTTTCATAAAAAATCCAAAGTGGGAGGGTGCACTAATTCTACTTTCCTTGCTTTAATTCCAAAGGAAGTCAATCCAACATATTTTGACAGGTTTCAGCTTGTCTCGCTCTGTAACACTTCATACAAAATCCTGGCCAAACTCTTAGCCAAAAGACTTATGCCTTTGTTAGGAATTTTAATTTCTCCTCTCCAGGGGCGGTTTGTTAATGGAAGACATATGGTAGATAATGTGATACAAGTGCAAGAATCCCTCCACTCCAGCTTTCAAAGGAAGGAGAAAGGCATGATCATCAAGCTGGATATGGAAAATGCCTTTGACTGTGTTAAGCTTTCCTTTCTCTATCAAGTTCTTCTCTCTTTTGGTTTTAGTGCTAATTTTGTTAATTTGATAAATGCCTGCACATATAGGCCCTAGATAGCGCCCCTTGTTAAGGGTAGACCATCAAATTTCTTCCAAGCTTCAAGAGGACTTCGTCAAGGGTTCCCTCTGTCACCTTTCCTTTATATATTGATGGTTGAATCTTTAAGTTTAAAGCTTTTAGTAGAATTGGTTGCAAGTTCTCTCCCTGGATTAAGGCAGCAAGAGGTGTGGATCCTATAAATCATGCCATCTTTGCAGATGATTCTCTTCTTTTCTGAGTGGCATCCTTAAATATTGCTCAGCCCTTTAATGAAATATTACAAAATTTATGTTTAACTTCAGGAGCTCTGATTAACAATAGTAAGAGTGAAATATATGGATGGAATGTAGACCATCTGACAATTCTCCGAATAGCTCGTTCCTTGGGTTTCCCTCGTTTTGATAAGTGCGATAAGATCAAATATTTGGGCCTCCCTGTTATAGCGGATTTCACCACACTAGGTGAATCACACATTGTATGGCCTTCCCCTGTCCCACTGCAGACTCATTAGCCCCTATGGACCACTTTTTGTCTTTTGATGTATCATTGACCATCCCTAAAAACATTATAAAAGTGATATACATGGCATTTTCCCCGATAACCGCGTACATACGTGGATATTCCCCTTATAGTCACGTACATCGGGATGTGTACATAATCCAAAATCCTTTGGAGCGTTCCTTGACTTGGATTCGATTCATATGACTCCTGGCCTTCCATATGCCTTGAGATCGCATGGATTCGACCTTTCAGTATACTTTTGAAAAGCTATATAAGGAACCCTTGAGACATTGAAAGCAGAAGAGAGAATTGAGAGTACCGAAACTATAGTCCATTGTTGCCAGAACTTATGCTTGAGTCTGCATCCCTTTGTCCCTTGGAGCACTGTTGTGTTCTTCCCAAGCTTGCCTTTTGCTAGTAAGCTTGCTATCAAAGTGATGGAGGATTGAGGTGGTGGAGGCCCAAGTGGGGGATTCAGTTTCTCCGATTCGCAGACGTGCCGTCAGAGGTTGTCACTTGTAATCTCTGATTCATATTAATAGAAATATCTTTTCCTGTCCAGTAATGTGTATTTGAATGAATATTGTTTCCATTGGAATATGTCAAATGCTCATACATTATTGATTTATATATGCTAGAATAGATCTAACACCATGAAATATAGTATGCTTGTATTGTTTACTTGTTGTTGAGGACGTGCTATAACAATTCAAGCTGAAGATTGGAAAGCTCAATAGGGATCTACTTCAACCGTCCGAGATAAGGTACGAGGTTCGATCCTTTAGTGTTAGATGTTTTTATTTCTATTGCATATTGGGAAAGATTGATTTCTGGAGTCTAGCTGTATGTTGTGGTACCCCAAGCCATAGGAATTTCTCTCCGTAACAGAATTGGCGACTCCGCTGGGGAGTTCCTAGTAATTGTCCTTTGGGGGTTGATTTCTTGGCATTCAATGTATTTGAAGTGCTCTCTCTCTCTTGTTTATGTGTCGGGTATGGGGGCATGTATGCCTGGTAGAGCCTGATTGGTGTGAATTTAGTCTCATCCTGTCTGTTTGCCTTGATTTGTGCATATTTTTCTTCCTGTACGCAGGTTTGTCATTTACAGTCGCGTATACACGTGGTTTCCCCTGGGATTTCCGCGTATACACGCGGGTTCACTGCGTACAGTCGCGTATACTCTGGTTTTTACCTTTTTGTGGAAGATAGTGGATTGCTAGGTGAATGCTGTTAGTTGCTGAGTCTCCTTTGGCCCTGCCTGAGTCTATTAATACCTCTGTGTTTGACCAGAAACATTTTTTTTTAGCCTAAATTTTTTGTTTTAGGAAAGTTCTTGTCATGGCATCTTTGATTTTTTGTTTGAGATTAGTGCATTAGAGTCCTGTTGCCTTAGTGCTTTGCTGGAATGATGTTTATGTGTGCTTGCAGAGTCTGGAGTGGGTAGAATCATTCTTTTGCTTTTTATATCTCTTTATTTTCAAAAAATCCAAAAACATTTGCTTATCATCATGCATTGCATTTTGCACTTTGCATTGTACTTGCATTAGATCTAGATTTGCTTTGGAGTAATAGTTAGGAATTCATATAGGGAAATTTGCATTCAGCATTTGAAGAAGAAATTGTGCATTCATGTAGTACGCATACCCTGTTTTCATGGACACAATGCATTTGCATTGATTGTTAGGTGTTCATTTTGCTTATTATTGCGTCATAACACCATTAGTTGCACGACCATATCCTATTTTTGAGTAATAAAGCCAAATTAAAATCAACGCTAATTAAAATGAATTACACTCTTTTCTTTTCTAGGGTGCACCAACAAGCTTAGGTTTTAGGATCTTGGAATAGTTCATTGAAAGTTAATTCTCCAAGATCACTAAACAACAACAACTAGGTGTCTGTCTAGGGAGTGTGTGAAATCCTTGGTATAACCAGCGTTCTCAGGAAGCTCCTCTCAAAAGGGAGTTAAGCACTAGGTAGTGTGAGCGGTTGTTGATTGGGATAACCCCTGGTCGAGAACGGTGTAGCACCGACGATATAGCCAGGATTGTATTCGTATCTGGGGGCTCTTTCGGGAGTTTCGGGCTTTGCTACCCTGCCCATACGGTTAATCCCGCCTGCGACTGTCCGCCTGAGCGTTGATTATATTGAGGTGACATTAGTGACCTTACCTAGGATATCGAGGGGGTATGTGTAGAGGTTATTCTGCATGTGTCCTGGCCAGGTTGGGGTTGGACATCACAGTCACTTTACGCGTTGAAGCTGAGGGCCACAATAATTGGTTTCGAACCTCCGCTTGTGGTGACAAGGGCCTCTCAAGCCTCTCCTAGGCGAGACATACCGGCCACATTCAGGAGCTCACTTATCCAGCCCTTGTTTGCTTTCTTTTGGCTTTAGATTTTATAGTGATTGCTCTGTGCACGCTAGTTGGCCTAGGGTTGACGTAAATAGAGAGTCTTTTCTTTTTGTTGAGTCATTGTGGAGTCGGGTGTGGTTCCGCACCGTTCTCGTCGGTTAGCAGGACTTTCGCCTTCCACTTTTCCTCCTCCTTTGGGAGAGGGGCCTAGATTGTCCAGGCGGACTATGTCACACACTGATTCACACACCATGGAGGATCATTCAGAGACTATTCCTGAGCCACCTCCTCCTATTCGTATTGACGATGGGGAACTTACTCCTACATATGATCCCTCACCTGACCTAGCCGAGATCGGTCCTGTGATTTCACAGATAGGATCTTTTCATGATAGACCTACTCATACTAGGGAAGATTCCCCATTGACCCGTTACTGGTATGGAATGCTGGATGATGCCGAGACTCACTTTGACCCTCCTAGCACCAGCTATGGTAGTTATGTTACGACTGGTTTTCCTATGCACGATTTGACATTTCATGTTGAATCCAACTTTGACCCTAACACTATGCCTGGGGGCATTTCCATGCCTTACCTTGCGGAGAGGTTTGGGAGTACTAGTCACATTGCACCTTCCATCCCAGCGGTGGAAGCTCCATCTTATATACCTCCTAAGTCTAGAGTTAGTGATCCGATAGGGATACCAGGTTCTAGACGAGTGACGATAGGCACTAGTACATTTCTTCTTACAGAGATTCCTTCGTCCTCGCTTCCGAGTTCTTCAAATGTAAACCCTCCATCTTACTCTTGTGGTCCTTCGAGTCGGCACGTAGCTACGAGTCAGATCCGTACTGCGATTACTAGACCAATTGTGTCTCAAGCCTACATACCACCCGTGGTTTTGGGAGGTTATGTTCATGTATTTAGAGGTCAGATTGCTACTTCCTCGACATATATCCCTACTTCCGGTATGTATATTCCTACTTCCGGAACGTATCTTCCTACCTATGGAGTGTCTCATGGGGCTTCGCAAGCGATGACCTATGGACCCTACTATGGGGTGCAGTATGGACATGTCTCTCCACCTTATGGAGGCGGGTATTCACAACCTGCTTACTCTCCACCTAGTCAAGGTCCACCTCAGTATGCTACTTCCACGCCACCCTATACGGGTCATACAGGAGGAGGTCACTATGGCCAAGGTCATAGTGGTAATCAATCCTATATGAACCAGGGAGCGGTCCCTAGACCTCATCATCCTAGGCTCCCTTTCCTCACGACACTCAATTCACCTGACTTATCGAGACTTACGAACGATCCAGTGGCTCATGACCCGGCTTGGCCGGCTGTCCCTACCAAGCTTCCTTCGGACATTCCTAAGTTCGAAGGCAAACCAGGAGAGGATCCGAGTGAACACGTTATGACATTCCACCTATGGTGCTCTTCCAATTCCTTGCATCAGGACTCAGTCCGCTTGAGACTATTTCAACGCACCCTTACAGGGCCTGCGGTGAAATGGTACATAGAGTTACCTAGGGGTGCCTTTACTTTGTTCGACGACCTTGCGATGACTTTCCTTAATCACTTCCAGCTACCAGTGCGCTATGATGTTGGTACTAAACTCTTGTCGACATTTCGGCAGGATAAAGCCACCCATATTTCTGATCATATTCAGGAGTGGCGTAGACGGAAGAGATTAATCAAAGCCTTTATACCGCCCGAGTTCCTCCTTGAGTGGTTCCTCAAATCTTTATTGCCATATATCACGAAGGATGTTTCCACATCCGGAGTGTAGAATGAGGAACAAGCCATCTTTAGGGTGCAGGAACTAGACTTGATCTATGCTCAGTCTGGTTTGTTATATGAGATTATACCCAACGCTCCTCGTTCTAGTTTCGATCCCAAGGTCAAACCTGGACCACATGCCGATGGAATTGTGGGTAGTGCAAGTGAGAAACCTGCAGGTTCGGTTGTGAAACAATTTTCTCAGTTGTCAATCAACCAATCTGCCTCGGGACAAGCTACGGCTTCGTCTTAGCCTTCCCAAGCGGCAAATGTACTTGCTGTGCAATCGTCCGACCAGAAGGGTAACCAGCAACCCGAACGGAATAGAAAAAAGGGTAAAAACAATAATAATAAGAAGGGTGGGAATAAAAATGAGAATGCCAACAATAATGACAAGAACAATAAAAATGCTGGGGGGGACAAGCAGAATAAGCGTAAGGTTAAGTTTCCTTGCAAGCTTTGTAAGGATGATCACCTCACTTACTTGTGCCCTAGGATGGATGAAGCTTCAAAGTTCATAGCACAGGGCCCAGCTGTGTTAACAAACCCTTTACCGCATAACCAGAATATGAACTCGAAGTCCCATGATCAATCTAGTGATGAAGATCCAGCTGAAACTAGTGGTCGTGGGTGCATTAATATGGTCCGTGCCGCGAAAGTTGTGACGCGTGCGAAAGATTATACTTCGTCACAACCCAACCCAAGTAAAGAACCTGATCCACCAGGAACCCCTTTGCGCATTGAGAAACCTGCGGATAAACCTGAGGCTGCACCTCGCATTCCTAAGGAGGTACTTAAGCGTTCGGGGCATAACCCAAATGCCCGAGCCACCCAGAATTATTCAGTTGTCGAGGACTTGGGTCATACTCCTTGTGCGATGTCTGCATTGGAAGTGCTTCAGAGTTGTCCGTCGCAAAGGAAGGCTTTGCTTTCCGCTCTTGGTGTGAATGGTGATGATTCTTCCTCAGTGATCAAATTTGAAACCGCAGGACATCAGCCTCGCTTGCCCTACTATGTGTCCCTTTTGGTGCATGTAGAATGTCTTAATATGATCGTCAAGCGCACTGTGATTGACGAGGGCGCTGCTGCTTCTGTGATGTCTTTGTCTTGTTGGAAGGGTCTTGGTTCTCCTGAGTTGTCAAAATCTATGACCATGTTAACTGCTTTTGATGGGAGATCATTTAGGCCACACAGTATTCTTCCTTCTCTTAAAGTCCATTTGGGAGGGAAGACCATTGCGATAGAGGTCGAGGTGGTTGATGCACCCCTCGACTACAATCTCTTACTGGGAAGGAACTGGATGTATAGTATGCAAGCCGTTGTGTCTTCCATATTTCGCGTTGTATGCTTTCCTCATAATGGGAAGATTGTAACGATTGATCAAATGGCGTTCAAGAAACCGCCTGTTACTGCATCTTCGAAAGCTTCGGTTCCGAAAGTTGAACATTCCCAGCCGGCAACTGGGAGTGTGGGTGTAGGTATGTATCCATCCCTCATGGGAACCTTTAGTTGTCCTGCACCCGTCCTCATGATAGGAGCTAGTTTCGATGGTGCTTCCATGTCTACGAGATTGGTGCCTTTTCGCACAAGTCATATGGGAAATCCTTGGATTCTTCCTTCACCGAGTCCTTCAAGTGAGGCCATTGAGACGAGTGTGCCGTTGCCTGCAGTCATGATTGCTTACCAAGCTAATCTTCAGTATGTTGCAGAGCCGTGTTCTTCTTCTTCACAGACAGAGGAGGAAGACCCCTATGTGCTGTCGGGGGCAGCACAGTCTTCTCAGGTCCCCGCTGCCTTGATACGGTTTCCCCTTCAGATGAAGTGATTATTGAGGCTAGGTTAGGAGTTGAGACACCATGGGAGAAATTCTATCATAGATCGGACTTTCTTCCCGAGCTTGACCATATGGAGAGTGAGGAGATTCCTTCGTTGAAGTTAGCCGTGGAACTCTTACCAGACACTTCACCTTTGGAGGAGCGTTTGGTTCACCTTGAGCAACTCGATGAGCAGCATAAAGATGCCTTGGTGACTCTAGAGGTTAATAAGCGTCGCGTAAAGGCCCAATATGATAAGTCTGTCCATCCGAGAGTGTTTTGTGAGGGAGACTTGGTCCTTTTGTGGGATCAATCGAAAGAACCCTTGGGGGCAGGGAAGTTCAATCCTGTGTGGCGTGGTCCTTACGTGGTCAAGCGTGTATTAGAGAAGGGTGCCTACGAGTTAGTGGATTATGAAGGGACAGTCTTGGCGGAGCCTAGAAATGGGCTCTATCTTAAGAAATACTATGCATGATCTTTAGCCAAGGCTGTTTGTTGTATATTATTGTACAGCTTTTTTGCATAGTTAGGTCTTGTTTATCGTGATCGGGTTTGTGATTAGTTTCCATTTTTTGTGGCAGATGTCAATGGAATCTTCCACCTACATAGGATTTGCGGATGGTGCAAGCCGTCACACTCAACACTCAGCCTCAGCTGCTTGGGTGATTTTTACTCCTATGGGTCATGTACTGTCTTCAGGAGATGTATGTCTACGGCCATCTTCCAACAATGTTGCTGAATATAGTGCCGTTATCGAGCTTCTACAGGATACCATTTTGCATGGTGTTCTCTCTCTTGAGGTACGTCTTGATTCAGAGTTAGTAGTGTCATAGCTAAATGGTTTGTACCATGTTAGAGATCCGACGTTGTTGAGGAGATTCTTACGTGTGAGATTGCTAGAACGACAATTTGAGAACATAACATATATACACATTCCAAGAAATTATAATCAAATTGTTGACTCATATGCTAACTATGTGTTAGATTGGCATTTGTTTCATTCATCATAAATTAATCATAAACACAATTTTTACACATGTAAATAAATAAACCGATCACCATAAAAAAAATTTATATACATCAAAATGTGGTAATACATAATGTCATAATACAAAATTGGGGCTTTTAAAGCCACCATCATATACATGGTAGTACAAAATAGATACACTCCCAGGTGTCTACTCCTATGGAGGTGGATGAGGGTTGTGATCATGATATGTCACCACGGCTCTAGCTAGCCGTCGGAATAAACGCACCCATGCGCGTGGTACACCCACCACTTGTCTCTGCATAGCCTCAGGCAAGTCCTCGACTTGCGCCATGGGAATCCTGTGAGTCAGTTGCACGAAGTTGGTATGGATGCTTTGGAGCGTTCGCTCCGCATCCACACTGGTGATATCATCTCCTCTTCCCCTCCGTCTATGATGTGGGAAGCCCTCTGGTTGCCGTGGTCCCACATCTGCACATGAATGGTAGATGTCATTATGTATTGTCACCCAAAAACATGTCTTTTTGATTCCATTAATCAAGAAAACACAAAAAAATTAAATATTTCAAATTTTTTTAAAAAAAGAGTAAGGGTCGAGATTCGTTACCTATGTCTCCATATGCTGATCCTGGTGGTAATGGCATGTCCGGGTCTCCTTGGAAGTCTATCCCTGCATAAGGGTAGTCCTCTATGGCAACAATCTGTCGTCGCCACCATGGAAAAAAGTCTGCTGGATAGGGGTTGGCCACCCTACCACCCCCCAGTCTGCGTATCGCGTCTGCCCAACGTCGTTGGGCCGGATCTCGAACCCTGTGAAGAGGAACATCCACTCTAGGGCTCAATCCTGGAACACGCTCAAAGAAAAACATGCTCAAGATACTGCTGAACCCGAAGTTCCGTATCCTACCTGCCTTGCACTCACTGAGCTAATTTTTCATGTTGCTCAACAGTGATGTGCTCTAGTCATAGATGGTCGGTGTCATGCACTCCACCGCATAGAACATCAATGGCCGAGAGGCCTGATGGAGTGATGCTAAGCCTGCTATCCTGCCCAGTGTCAGTAGTATGGCCTTTAGGCCCAACACCTGTATAGTGTTGGTGGGAACTTGGCTCCCCACCTTCTCCGTCTCTGGGTAGCAGTACACAACTATGTACTCGTCGATAGTCAGCCCATGACCTGGCCCTCCTCGGGCACGAAGGTTCACCATCTCACCTCGCCGTGATAGACCTATGATAAAGTAGATATCCTCCACCTCAATGGTGAGGGACATACCATCTAGCCGGAAGGACTCTAAGTCTAGATCCCAATAGTCTACAAGCATCTGTAGTAGTCCTGGTTTGGCCCTCAAGCCTCCTAGGCACCAAAACTTGTAGAGTCCGCATCTTCTTAGAGCTTCTTGAGCCATTATGTCAGCCCTTACTGCTTCCTCTACATCACCATGCTCGCGTTCTCACCACTCTAGCACCATCCTGCATGAGAATTTGACCAAAATGTCCATTAGATTCATGAAAATCTTAGTGCACGGCGTCATACGTGGCTGTTTTCAAAACAGCCGCGTATGTACGCGGTTTCTGTCTCCTTTTCCGCGTATAGCCAGCCCTATACGCGGAAAAAGCCTCGATACCCACGTGGGCCGTAGCGCTCATGTAAGTTTGGCCTTTAAAAATTCATTTGACCATGAAAAATTATAAAAATTGTATTGAAATGCAAGCAGAGAACATGAGTAAATACCTGGAAGAATCGGTTGTGAATTCCGCCGGCTGGATCTCTTGGAATTTACAGTTGAATATCAGAGCTCAAATGGGTAAAAGTTTCAAATGATTTCTATTTTTTACTATTTATAGAAAAAATTTCAAATATTTGAAAATTTTTACCCCCTTTCCTATAGTTTTGACCGTTTCTAACCATTTTGGACCGTTTCTGACCTAATTTGTGATGTAGAAGACCATTTTCAGCGCTGTTTCAGCCTTTGGATTGACCCGTTCGTACTGATCTCAGGTATAACATCTACACTGGCATATAGGTTAGGTTCACCACCATTTGCATTTTGCATGACCTTATGACCATGTCACTATATCCTTAGGTACGCACCCACTCTATTATGTCACGGAACCTTCTTGCTGCTATAGAAGTGGCATGATATGAGTGGTAGAGCCTCACCTTACATGGGTACCCTAGTTAGCACCTTACTTGTATTTTGGTTCCCATGCCGATGTTTCTCCCTTTAGGGTGTGGGAGTCCGTTGTATAGTATTGCCATGACATTTAGCAAGAGCCTCATACTCCTCTTGATCTTATGCTGGCCTTTTTCCCTCTGGACTCCCCTTGTATCAAGTTGTGGATGCATTATCATGAGCTTTGCCTGTCTTATTGAGCTTTATGCCGGCTCCCCTGACATTGTGTTTCAGCTATATAGCCCGAGCTTGTCTCATGTCTAGCCATGCAGAGCCTTTATTTATATCCTTCGCAGCTTGATTCCCTTTTACCGGGAGGGGATTTTCCCCCGAGTGTCGATATCCTACACATGTATCCTTGCATTGAGCATAGGTATGTTCCACTGCTTGTAACTAGTTTGTTTGCTCTAAATGACACTCGTCTCCTCCTAGTTTGTAACTATAAAGCTAGTTTATTCTTTTTTCAAGCTTTTCAAATAACTGAAAAAGACCAAAAAAAATCAAAAAACCAAAAATCCGGACAAGAAAAGATATTATCTTTGGCAGCTATCGAGTCGTGTCGCCTTCGAACAGAGCACTGTATATCACATCCTATGGTTGGGTTATAGTTTGACTTAGGAGCTGTACTCGTTATCTGAGTTTTATCTCCACTGACTGGTTAAGCTTCCAGTCCCTAG
>LPNX010967868.1:132803-146874 GCA_001517045.1 Pseudotsuga menziesii | reverse complement strand
TGTCCCCTGATCGATGGACTCTCTCAAGTGTTCGACCTCAACACATTTATTCACACTTGTTAGTTTGCACTCTAGTACCTTGATTCCCGTTTTCATTATTGGTGGGTGATCTCGCGTCTATTAACGGTATACATCAATGACCGGTAATCAGAGGATGGACTACTATGTTCGACCTCGACACCTCTATTCACATAGTAGGACATGTACTCGTAGCGGTTTGTGTAGAAGACCTTCCAGATTGGTGGCATCCACTATATGCTACCTCCTTGATCGTGCCAGTGTTCATGAGATTTCAGCTCTCGTGACTTGTTCCAGTATATGTCAGACATTTCCATCCACTATGGAGATCTTGATCTGTTATATATCTTCAGCCTATGTGGAGATCATGGTCCTTTGTATATCTTCATCATGGAGATTCTGATCTATGTATATTGTACGTGGCGATGACCACATATGTGTTATCATGTTTCATGCCTATTCATGGCCATTGCACTCTTATGTATCCGGGACTGCTCTATGTACTTGCAGTTATATGCAGAGTTGTATTATGGTATTATGCTGATTGGGCGGCTGGTCTTCCATTTGGGTACCTTCATCACTTCACTTCTGGGATGGACTTTAATGTATTTCGGCCATCGTATAACCCCTCTGATCTCATACATTAGGGGGCATCTGTTATAGCGGATTTCACCACACTAGGTGAATCACACATTGTATGGCCTTCCCCTGTCCCGCTGCAGACTCATTAGCCCCTATGGACCACTTTTTGTCTTTTGATGTATCATTGACCATCCCTAAAAACATTATAAAAGTGATATACGCGGCCTTTTCCCTGATAACCGCGTACATACGTGGATATTCCCCTTATAGTCGCGTACATCGGGATGTGTACATAATCCAAAATCCTTTGGAGCGTTCCTTGACTTGGATCCGATTCATATGACTCCTGGCCTTCCATATGCCTTGAGATCGCACGGATTTGACCTTTCAGTATACTTTTGAAAAGCTATATAAGGAACCCTTGAGACATTGAAAGCAGAAGAGAGAATTGAGAGTACCGAAACTATAGTCCATTGTTGCCAGAACTTATGCTTGAGTCTGCATCCCTTTGTCCCTTGGAGCACTGTTGTGTTCTTCCCAAGCTTGCCTTTTGCTAGTAAGCTTGCTATCGAAGTGATGGAGGATTGAGGTGGTGGAGGCCCAAGTGGGGGATTCAGTTTCTCCGGTTCGCAGACGTGCCGTCAGAGGTTGTCACTTGTAATCTCTGATTCATATTAATAGAAATATCGTTTCCTGTCCAGTAATGTGTATTTGAATAAATATTGTTTCCATTGGAATATGTCAAATGCTCATACATTATTGATTTATATATGCTAGAATAGATCTAACACCATGAAATATAGTATGCTTGTATTGTTTACTTGTTGTTGAGGACGTGCTATAACAATTCAAGCTGAAGATTGGAAATCTCAACGGGGATCTACTTCAACCGTCCGGGATAAGGTACGAGGATCGATCCTTTAGTGTTAGATGTTTTTATTTCTATTGCATGTTGGGAAAGATTGATTTCTGGAGTCTAGCTGTCTGTTGTGGTACCCCAAGCCATAGGAATTTCTCTCCGTAACACTCCCCTTAACCTTGGGACCAAGTCCTCCTTCCCTTTGGATGGAAGTGATAAGCAAATTAAAAGCAAAAATAGTATCCTGGGGCGGCCAACGGTTAACAAAGGCTAGACAATTGATTTTTATTAAGGCGGTCCTCTCAGCCCTCCTTGTCTTCCAGTCCTCTACGCTCTTTTCTCCCAAGTCCATCATGACTCAGATATCCAAGCTTCTTCGAGACTTTCTTTGGAAGGGTGGAAAAGGCAATCAGAATAAGATGCATATGGTATGTTGGGATATTTTTGAAAGACCAATTTCAGAAGGTGGATTGAAAATTCGTGATCCTGGATTGGAAAATCTGGTGTTGGGAGGTAAACTCATTTAGCAGCTGTATGTAGATAAAAACCATCTGGTAAGTAAGATATTTTGGATGAAATACCTAAAGGGAGGTTCTTTGAGAAATTTAAAAGCTGCAAATACCCCTACAGGCACAGTAATCTGGAACTTATGCAGAAGAGGAATAGATAATATTCATCAACAACTCTATAGAATCCATAGCAATGGGAAGAGGACCTTATTTTGGGATGATAATATCTTAGGAAATCCTCCTCTTTCCTATTTAATCTCATTAAATGAGATCAAGTTATGGTTAACTAATAAAGGCCTTCTTCGACTAGCAGGCATTTGTTTTTGAGACAGCGTTGGAAATTGGGTAGGTTGGTCTTTTATTGAGATCCCATATCATCTTCTATCCCAACAGAAATTGTTGCTTTCATCTCTATCAGGACTTCCATCGGTTCATTGCTCTTATGAAGATAAATGGGGTTGAGTCCAATCTGGAAATTATTTAGCTGCTCAAGGCTTCTCTTATTTACAAACTCCTCATGTCTCGTGTCTATCCCCTGTGAATTGGAAATCCGTTTGGTCTTCATACAACCTTCCCAAGGTTAACTTTTTCACATGGATGCTCATGCATAAAAGGATACTGACAGGTGAAAATTTGACTAAACGTGGGTTCCTTGGACTGTTTAGGTGTTGCTTCTGTTCCTTCTCAAATTGCAGTCATCCCTATCTTCATCTCCTGGAAAGAATGGATTCCAGAGATAAGAGATAAAAATGTTGAATGGATCAAAATCTAGCAAACATTTCCGAAATGTATTTGGTGGAAATTTTGGTTGGCAAGAAACGAATGGGTTTTTAACAACAAGACTTCGACTCCCTTAATTGTGGCAAATAAAGTCAAAGCGCTCATATATGAATCATCAATTAATTTTTCCTCTCTTTCATCTTTGTCTCCAGAGGTTATTGCATGGATGGGATCCTGTTTGTTGGGATTGAGAAGGCCGGTCTTCACCAAACCAGTGTGTTCTCCCTCCTGGCGAGTGCGTTGTAGTGCTGCAGCATTTAATGCATGGTGGAAGAGCTCCTCTTCAACTACTATTTTCTTTGATGGTGCGTCCAAGGGGAATCATGGGATCGCAGGAGATGGGGGTTTTATTATATCTCCATACAGATTGATCGAATCCTGTTTTAGCTAGTGACTAGGAATAAGGTTGAATAATCCGGCAGAAAGTTATAGTTTCCTTAAGGCGTGCCAAATAGCAAAGGAGATCTGTTATAAGTTAATTCAATTTTTTGGAGATTCAGAGTTGTTGATCAGATTGTTAAACTCATAATATCATTTTAATAATTATGCTTTGAATAAATTCTGCAGAGAATCTGAAATACATTGAAAGAGTTTGAAAGTGTCGCTTCTTTCCATATTCTGCAAGAGATAAATAAAAATGCAGATTCTCTAGCAAATAAAGCTTGCCTGTTATCACAAGGCAACCTCAACATCAATGGAGAACCCAACACATTTCATCCAATTCCTTAACTGAGTTTCAATAAGTTGTGATATGTCTATCTAGGAGATATATTTTCAAACTGCAATAATTTGTACTAACTTTGATCTTCTTGAAGCTTTTCTACTACTCTTTATGTAATTGGTTAATTAGGCATTTGCTAAATTAGACCTGAATTTCTTCATAAAAAAATAAAAAATTATCCGTTTGAGTTTAAAAAAAATATAGGTGTAGTTAAATAGATAATTTAGTTCCAACGATAAAAAATATTATCACTAGTACAAAACTTAGGAATTATTGACTACGTGACTAAAAAATCTGGTCACCATAGTTTTTTCGAGTAATTTACTACTAAATATGAGCAATTTTGAGTGACCCTGTAGCAGGGATTTCTCCTTGCTACAGGGGCAGGAATGGCTCCCTTCTGTCTATAGGACAGAAGGGTAGGTTCCTGCGTGTGAAAATGTTGAAAAGAAAGCGGAATGGACAGAAAACAAAGACAGAAAGAAAATAGTGGCCGTGAGCTGCTCTGCAGACAATGTTAGGGTTTCGCGTTGGCTACCTGCAAACAACTATTAAGAAAAAACAAACCTGCAAAACACATTAATAGAAAAACCTGCAAACAAACATGGGTCAGAAATCAAAAAATACTAAAAAAATGTATAAACAAAACAAGATTATACCTCCTTTGGTGAAATGGGCCACCATGCCCTGGCTGGAAGGAAGCACCTCCCTATCTCACTCAACAATGGATGAGGAGCTATGGCTCAATGGGGAGAATGGATGGAGGAGAGAGGGACGTGGGTGGCTTTAGAGGCAAAGGTGTCTCAAGGCATCTAGAGGCAACATAACAGTATGCAAGAGAGGTGTGTCTTTGAGAGTGACCCCCCACCCTCCTTTTATAGCTTTTTTGGGGACTTTTAGGGTTTTAAGCCCTTGGTCAAGGCTTTAGCCCCTTTTTGGGATTTTAGCCCCTTTTGCCCTAACTTTAGCTCCTTTTAGGGTTTTATCCCCTTTTTGGGGGCTTTAGCTCCTAGGAGAGTATTTTAGGCTCCTTTTTTGGGTTTTTAAGCCCTTTTCTTCATCCTTAAGCCTTTTTGAGGGTGTGGGGGTCTAATGGAGTGATATGAGAGTCGTGAAATGGTGTCCTTGGGTGGTGTAGGTCATGGAGAGCTGAGTGAGGGATTTTTTGGGTTAACAGATTGCCTCTTGATGTGTGAGGGCAGGAGCTCATCGTATGACCGACATACATCATAGGATTTGCTGCAGAGAGGTGGTGCTTCCGGGGGCTGGGGCATGGTGGCTTTTGGTTTTTGTATTAATATGGTTCCCATAAATGGGTGAGATACAAATAATGTGTGACATGTATATGGACGAGGCGAGCATTCCCATGCTTGTGACAATTTCAAAAGAATAATTTGATCTATGCTCTATAATACAAGAGTCGATCATGTACAAGTGATGATATAATAATGGTTGCCTCACTTGGAGGCTGAATACAATGCTGGTCTAAAGAACTGGTACATTGGACCCATGGCATTCTTATGGAATGTTATATCTTCATGATGATGATGTGCTGGATCTGGAATGGTACATAGCTATATGGATTCGCTGATTGAGAGTCAGAGTCTCTCTGGTACAAGTATGCTACATCAATCACAAATATATATAGAAGCACTACTGGGGCTTCTGAACACTGTCTTCAACGCAACCTGTAAATCACAAGGGACATAACCTGTTTAGGTCCCTTGAATAGACTCATCAATGTTCTAGATTTAGGTGACATCCTGGGTCTTCGACCAAATACTGTGCGGACCAAACCCTGTACGAGTCTCAATGGTGTGATGATGTAGTTGGAGTTGAGCACGTGAGAAACAACCATCCCGAGAGGCACTAAGGACTCCTCTCAAGTGGTCCAAGGAACTCATCAATGAGGTTAATGAAACCAAGGTACAGGGACCTTTGGGTCTATCCTCTGGAACATGTTTGTTGTCGTCGACAGAGGGAGACCTACCCCTAGTCAAGGCAATGATGTTTCCTTGACTAGAAGCGTGAGGGAAATAACCGAAAGGTGTGAGACAATCTGCGGACTGACCCACTCAATGGGGGGGGAGGGGGAGGGAATATTTGAATAGGGGGAGGGGGAGGGAAGATTTGAATAGGGGTAGGGGGAGTGTGGTAGACTCAAACTTCCTTTGTTGAGAGTATGACGGTAATGCGGACCAGGCAGCAAATGAAATGGACTCATGGGAATGGGATCATAGCTGTAATACCGAGAGTGTCACTGCAGATGGGAAATACTTGGAGGAGGTGGACACTTTTGATATTGATGGGATCAAAGGAAGACACATTGCAGAGTACTATGAACAAAGGTGACCCAAAGGGGGAATCCTACCAAACTGTTTTCTGTGGGGTGGTGTCTAGGGACACCGTTGTGGTACGATCTCGTGGATTTTTGGCGAGCCCGAGAAAGTAAATGCTCGATGGTGCTTTCAATTTTAGAGAGTCTGAAAGCACAAAGAAGACTCCAATGGGGGCTCTTTTTCGTTGGTAGTCTCCTGTGCCCGAAAAAGGATAAAAGTATACATAGGAGAGCTCGCCCATCCTATAGGGGATGAGAGACTTTTTTACCGTTGGTAGTCCAATCAGGCCGGAAAAGGTTGAACCTATACTGACTGGACGGTCATTCAGATACTTTTATGAGCATGAACGAAACCAAGTTTGCTCGGCAATATTTTCTTGATGAGAAGGCTGGAAAAGAGCTTAACGACAACTTGTGGTGAGCTTTTTCGTAAAGTGCGGCCCCTCTGCCCAAGAAAGCCTAAAAGTGTGTAGAGGGGAACGGTCTTGGCTTGAATACGCCAAGGTGGTCCTTTTCATTTAATGGTCTACATGGTCCGCAAAAGGAGGTAAACGAGACGATGTAGACGCCCTTTCCTATACTTTAGCGAGCGGGAAAGGAAGCAGATGTGCTCGGCTATCTTTTCATTGTTTTAAGGAGTTAGAAAAGAGATTAAACGAAACTCCAATATGGTCAATCGATTGCGGTGGCACAAGCGATGCCCCATGTCGGGACGGTGGACAGTGGTCCAAAGATCATCCGTGAAGTATGGACGGAGTAGAAGGCTCTCAAACATACCAATACATGCGCGGGATAGATTGTGGCAAAGGCTTAGGAGTCGATGTGGAAGAGGTATGCAAACCGAGGTGGCACTCAAACAGAGGTCAGGAGAGTGTGTGTGTGTGTGTTGTGGTGGACGGACTTGACTACATGTGATGTGAGTGCAAGTCCGGGGGCACTTATATGCCAAATACATGCAAGAAAAATAGATTGTTTTGTGGATAGTGGTCCAGAGGTCCACGTGAGGTGCGGTGGATAGAAAAGATAACTATGTGTTAAAATACAAAACAAAACTAAAAACATGGTAACCCTTAACGGGCGGTGGCCCGAAAACTCGCATGAGTAGCGGTAGGGGAGTGTGATACAAGCATAGGTCCATAGACGCTTGCATCATGATGTCATGGCTCGTAAATCAAGGTGACTCATGGGAAATGGTCCCGAAATTTGTTTTTTAAACATGAGACGATGGTCTCATAAAGAGATATAAGTTTGAGCCGGGAGGTGTGAGAGGTGTCTCAAACTAATTCCGAGTGAATTTTGGATTAGCAGCTGATGGTGTTGCCCCTAACTTGTGTGAAAAATGTTGAAAAACAAGAACATAAAATGAAGCGACTCATTGGTGATGTTAAGCGTAAAATCTCTTGAGGTAGAGCCCATTGTGCCACTTCTTCAAGAATCGACCGTCTGAGTCAGCGAAGAGGTATGCCCCCTTGCCGAGACGAAGGTCATTGGCAAGGCCGGATGATGAAATCTGGTATTTTATGGGAAGAACAGATTCCACACTATGGTTTAAAGGGAATTAGGTAAAACTGAAGGTGGTATTACATATATCTCCATCATCGTGTAAGTGGTGCCGGGATAGATCAGGTGGATCTTCCACAGCCGACGAGACAGAAGGGAAACTGGTGCTAGAGATCATGTAAATGGTATTCGTTGTGGTTTTTGTGGCCTTGCCCCCAGTCTCTGTTGGAGGAAGAGGGGAAGGCCTGGAGATAGGAGGAGTCTTTGATGGACCTGGAGGTAGGTGCAACACCATCTCAATTGGATGAACATGAGTCAACACATCCTGGGGCCTTAGAGGTAGGGTAAGTGGTTCAAGGTACCACACAGGACCTTTTAGTGTGAAATCCTGTAGATTGCGGGTTTCCAAGACAGACTTACTCACGATCTCGGATGGTAGGAAAAGGAAAAGGAAAAGAAAAATGAAAAGGATCATGTTGATCAGGAATGAACCCCACTGTTTCCCTGGTAACGGAGGTTGAGGTTGCAACTGAGGTTGTGGCGGTGGCTGGGGAAGCATCAGAAGAGAGAGGTCTGATGGACCGTCGGTGATGGTGGAGACAAGAGGGTCTATAGAACTGGACATCATGTAAATGGACATGGTATCTGAAGAAGGAGGTGGTGGGTGAAATTCTTCAATCAAGGTGATTTCGGACTCAAGGGAATGTTGACGGAGGTCAGCTAGAGCCATTCAAAATTCAGGTAAGTCTTGGCAATGATGAGAGTAATGTCCATACAAACCGTAGAGGGTGCAAGCATGGTTTGTTCTCAATGCCTTGTTTCTTGCTACTGGCGCGCTTGGAAGCTCAATGACGGGGAGGTTTTCGTTTGTATCCATGTCGTCCAAATGCGCACGGATCATTGGGATCTCAGGATAGTTCTGAGTTGGATGGCCCTGTTGCTCACAGACAATGCAAGGCGGGATGGGCTGAGGTTCTGCGGTAGCTTTGGCATTCTTGCCCCTGGCCCTTTTTGGGTGGGGCAGTTGGATTTTGCGGGCCGGATGGAGGGTGAGACTCGACCGCAATGGATTGCACCGTGGTTAGGACAACCTGGGGCATTGGTGGTTGAGCTGGTGGATCAAGATACCACACCGAAATTCCCAATGTAAAGTTGGGTAGGATTAAGGTGGCCATTACTGGCTTTCTCATAACACTAGGCGGGGGGAAGAGGAAGGGAATCGTATGAACTGGAGATGAGCCTAGATAACTCCCTGATGGTTGTATGTGGGGGTGAGGTTGTGGTTGCATCTGCGCGTAATGCTGTGGCTGCGAATGATGTTGCAACTGTTGTTGGTATTGCGGCTGTGGATGATGTTGTGGTTGTGGTTGGGGCTATGATTGCGGTTGTGGTTTGGGTGCAGCGGTGCTGGATGAGACCATGCACAAGTCCGCAATTTCATTTTGTGTCGGTGGTGGTGACACTAACGGGAAAGGAGCCGTCATAGTGGTATCAACAAACAACCCAGGGCCCACATTCAACAATGGGGAGGCTGGTGTGTTTTCAACCATGGTGTTGATTGCAGGGAAGACATTGGCGTGTGTGGTCGTCCCTTGTGGCTCAATGATGGTGATGGTAGGGATAACGTTGGTGGGTGTCGTTAACCCTTGAGGATCATGATAAGTGAGTTGATCAACCGTCACGATCTTCCCTTCGTGGGGGAACATCATGAGATAGAAGATAGTTGATGCGACCGCTCTCATGCCATATATATAACTTCTCCCGAGGAGAAGGTTATAGTCCAATTGAGCGTTGACAACCTCTATGTATATCAACACTATATTCCCGGCCAATGTGATGGGGACATGGGGGAGGATTCCTTGGGATTTAGTGGGATGGCCATCATAAGCCCGCAGAGTTATGGAGGATGGCTGTAGAATTGGTGATCCCAGTTTCTGCCAAACCAGGGTAGACATAACGCAAGTAGATGCCCCCTCATCTACTATGCACCGGTGCACAACCAAATTCTGGATAGATACTGGGATTTGGAAGGCGATGGTTGATGGCATGCGTGATTCTCCATTCTTCGTGTCGAACGTGATCAACTTGGAGTCGGAGGGGTCTACAGCCCCCAAGGCGGCTAGTAACGCTTTCCGCTGTGTTGGGCACGTTTTGAGTACCTCAAGATCAGACATGGCAGTTGGTGTTTGGGCCAAATTGTCCACGATGCTGTAGCTGACGGCAGCTCTAGCTGTGGCATTATTGGAGACTCTGTGTATGGGGGGGCACGCGAATGGGGGTAACTAAAGAGGTAGGTTGACTGATTTGGATGTGGATGTCGCTGATGTGCCAGCGGGTTCGGTCTTGGATCCGAATTAATTTCGTCTAGTCTATAAGTTGACCTCTTCAGTTTTCATGGCTAGCAGGTGGTGAACACCTGTTTCGGCCATGGGAGGTGCCCCCGGAGCATTGGGGTTAGGTTGGGGAGGGGGCACGGTTGCCACCAATCCTTGGATTGGTAGTGGGTTTTGAAGCACCATAGGAGGAGGTCCTTGTGGTGCCGGGTTGGGTTGCGCTTGGTTTGTAGCATTGGCGGCCTATTGGACCTTATTCCGAATGGCTTGCTTAGCACGACCCATGAGGGGACATTTGAAAGTGTAGTGCCCATAGAACTCATAGAGTGTGCATGGTTGGTTTGTGCACAATAAGGCGTTGCGTCTTGGTGCGTTTGGTCGTGGGGGGTTTTGGGCGGGTTGGTTCGCTGCGGCATTGTTGGGAGGATTTGGTTGTTGACCGCCTCCCTGCAGTTGGTTATTGGCTTGGTTCATGGGTCGATTATTTCTAGCTTGCCCTTGTTGATTGTTGGGGCCAGGCTGGTTGGGATGGTTTTGTTGTGCAAATACTTGTCCCAACGGAGCGGGTTGAGGAGGGGTGGCGGCTTGAACCACTTGCACTGGTGGTGCATAATAAATTTGGGTGGGTTGTGGTGCCACAAATGTGGGAATTTGCCCCATGTACTGTTGTGTTGGCTATGCCATGGCTTGCGCCTACTGCGGTGGCGTAGGTTGTGCATAGGAAGTTGTTGCTCCGAACTGGGACATCATTCTGGCATAGTCTGAAGTTTGGTTTTGGTAAGCAACACTAGCAGTGTTTCTTGGTTGTGGTGTAACGGCAGGTGGTGTCGGACGGTGTTGTGGCTATTGGGAGACCGAGCCTATGATGTCGTCTGCAGCATGAGATGCCCTTGGTGCATCCCGGTAGGAGGTGTTTGCGCGGGGAGTGTCTGGGATGACGGTATACAGGTATCCAGACTGAGCGTAGATCATGTCAAACTGTTGGGATTTCAGTATGGCCTCTTCTTCGGATTGAGGACGTTCAGATGCGACGTCCTTTGCTATGGGTGGGAGCAAGGTCTTGAGGAACCAATCCAAGAAGATCCTGTCGTCAAGTTGGATTTTACATAAGCTATAGCATCGCCGCCACTCATGGATGTGGTCAGTTATATGAGTGGCGGTGTTTTGATGGCAGGATAACAGGATCTCCACCCCCTCATCATATATGACGTGGAGTTGGAAACACTGTAGGAACATGAAAGTTAGGGAGTTGAAATCAAGGTACTTGGCTTGTGGCAGCTCAATGTACCATTTGGTTGTAGCACCTGTAAGGGTGGGTTGGAATAGCCTCAGTCTGATGGAATTGTCTACGATGTTGTTTGACGAGCACCATAGATGGAATGTCATTATGTGGTTTTGGGGACATTCCCCTACTTTGCCTTCAAACTTGGGAATGTTTGATGGCAGCTTGGTTGGCATGGGTGGCTAGAAATCTTGGTGGCGGATGGGTTCGTTTGTTAACCGTGCCAAATCAGGCAAGTTAAGACGAGCCATGAAAGGTAGGTTTGACCCCAGGTTGATGTGGGATGGAGCTGCGATGGTGGTGGGATTTGCAGGTGCATAATGCATCTGCACAGCTGGGGGTACTTGCGGTGGCAACATTGTGGATGGGCCAATGCCCCCAAGTGTTGTGGGGGGTGTTACCACCTAAGTTGTACTTAGTGGTTTTTTATCAAGTGATCCTGGTGAACCGGACAAATATTTTTTGTTCGGACTTCAGAAGACCTTCGGAAGTGCTTCTGGGAAGTGCTTGTTGTATTATATCACATGTTCATACCCCCTTGGGGGAGTTGGAATAAATGTTCTAGCATGATAGTGTCTATAAAAGAATCGGTCTCTTGGACTTTATTTGTCAATCCAATCAACCCAAGGTGTTTTTTCCCTTGGTTATTATTGGTTGTTGAATAAACGACTGATAATTTCTGAGTTTTTCACTCAATACCTCCAAAGTTGGGGTGGCCGACTTGGCATTTAGGCCTATTGAAGTTATTAGAGTCTATGTATCAATGTATAAAAATGCTAGACATCATGGTCGAGTCATATGAACACGTCTAAGTCCCCCTAGGTTTTTTTAATTTTTCAAATTTTTAGTTTTTTTCAGTGTTTTTTATTAAAATTTAATTTTCCAAAACTTAGTCTATTTTTTAATAGTTTAATTGGAAAATTCGATTTTGTAATAAAAGTGGGCCAAATAATCTATTTTAGTCATGTAGGTGCTCATTTTCAAGCTAAGAGCACCATGTAAACCCATGGACCCACTATTTTCTACTTTTGAGTGATTTTCCATCACTCAGGTCAGAAAGCCCCAAAAATCAATTATTGATTATTTTAATTAATAAATTGATGAATAATGGAGCAAATCCAAAATCATAGATCAGTGGATTCTCAGCCGATTTGATTGAAATCAGTCAGATCTGAACCAGATTGACTGGATCTGACAAATACTTGACTGAAGGAGGTGATCAAATTAGATCCAGAGTTGATCTTCAGGATCCTTTGTGGCGAATTTCGCCCTCCCTCTCTTCTCCACATGTTTTGGCTCATCTGGATGAGTTTTGGTGGATGCTTCAATCAACAGGTTGAGGTGTCAGTGAGATTGACAATTGCACTCAGTGAGACTCAGATCTGGCTCAGTTAGACACAGATCATGCATTGATGGACTCTCCTTCAGCTACAGTGGTCTATCTCCTTGGGATTTGTGCCCCCTAGGCTGGATCTCCTTTTTTTTTGGTATAAATAAAGCTCAGGTTGCCTCTTCCAAGCTAGTTAGAACTAGGATTGAGGTGCTGCTGCTATTGTACTGTTGTTATTGTTCATTTGAAATAAAGAGAAGCTTTGGAGGCAAGACGGTGTTATGCCATTGTATGTGTGGATGATCATTGCCATTTTTTACTGAGGTAACATGTATCTACGTTCATAATTTGCTGATTGCTTATGGATTCATTGCTAAGATTGATAATAAGCTTATTATAATCTCGATAGGAAAGGTGCTTTTCAATAAGTTTATTGGCCATCTCTTTCCTTTTATGCATGTTTAGAGATCTAGATTCAGCATGTTTTATAAGTTTATATGCATGTTATTATGAATCTCTATGTATGTACTAATTGGATCTCACAAGTATTTCGACAAGTTTTTTTTTATTTCAGTTGAGATGCAGGTTCCTAGATTGGAGAGGATGCTGATCTAGTTTTCTTCTTCACTCTCTCCAAAACCTTCCAAAGGCATAGTCCCTTGATATTCCACCTGAAAGCTCCACGGTGGATCTTCAAGGCTACCAACATTTCTCTCCTCCTTTTCCTCCTTCAAAATCAATTCTTTTACCTGGTTACTTTGTTCACAACTTTGATATGGTTTAGATCTATTATCTTAAAGTAAATTTAACATAGATCTATCTTCTCAAAGCCAATAATCTAGATCTTGTTTTTAAAAGGTTTCATAAGCATTCTAGATCTAGCTTTAGAGAACTCGTCCTTTTTGCATGGAATTTTAAAGATAATTTGTAGCTTGCATGCATTAGATTTCTATTTTTTGTTATAAAAGATAAATCTAGAAATCAGTGCACATCATATTGGCTGCCTAAAAAGCAAGCCAAGATCCCAAGGAAAGCTTGCTTTCCTTGCTTCCCTTTTTACCTTTTTTAACTAGTTTTAACTTGGCTTTTTTTGGTTAAAAGTAAGCCGACCCAAAGGTACTTTCAGAGTGCTTTTGGGCATATTTCAGTCTAATAAGCTTGCTGGTTTTTAGCAGGTATAATAGAAAAGAGGAGGAGCCGCTGTTCGAAAGTGACTTTTGGGCCTTCTGAATCCCCCCAGGGGTCTCCCTTTTTGACTAAAATCTTTAATTTTTGCACTTTGTAAGCTCTTGGTTTCATTTTGTATAAGAATCAAGAGGAATCATATCAGTTTTCTGATATTGTAACCGTTGGTAATAAAAATAATTCTGAATAGGCTCTTTCGAGCCCATTCCCCATCCCCCCTGCGGGGATTTGAGTCCGTGTCATTTTTTGCTTTTCGTTCATCTTTTTTCAATCTAGCGTAGTACTAAACTGCAGGGTAGTATACTTTGATTTAAAATCAATTCCATATTCCATTTCTATTGGTTTCAAAGTAACTTTAATACTTACCCCACGAGCCTCCTTTTGAGCCGAAAGGTGAACAAAGGTTCGTGGTAGTCTAATTAGAAAATTGTGGTTTGCTTATCTTGTTATGTTTCATTTGTTATCATCATTTGTTTCAATAACCATAATAAAATCAACCCCTCCTTGATTCCCCGATTGAGGTCCACTTGGACCAAAAGAGGTTCCTGGAGGGTTTTCTTTTTAACAAGAACATCCATCTCAAAATTTACTAAAATTGACAAGACTCCGGTGTGTGTGCTCTACACTTGGCTGC
>LPNX010967868.1:77986-132371 GCA_001517045.1 Pseudotsuga menziesii | reverse complement strand
TCATCTATGGTTGTTTATGGTTAAATTTCAAACTCCTAAGTAATTCATTCAGTTTAACATCACCGTACTAAGTAATTAGCCTTAGTAACTTAATAGGGTATACCCCCTTTGTCTTCGTTAGGAGTTGAGCCTAAACGGAGGAGTCAAGAACAAGGTGACAGCCTTGACTCAAGACTTGCCCCCAAGGACACATCGAGTGGCTTGAAGATTTTTGCCACGTGACCCAGGTGTGTGAAAGATGGCAACACTTTTTGGGGCCGTTTCCGGGGATAAATATTTTTATTCTTGAGTACGACTTAGCTTAACTTTTTTCTAAACAACTAAAAAGATAGAAATTTCCGATTGATCTAGTCTTTAAAAAACATAAAAATTTAAACTTGATCCATCTAGCGACTCCACTGTCTAACATCCCTCCAAGAATTTCTACCCGAAGAAATGGCCATCAATTATTCAATCCTCTCCCTGATCCCGAAAGGTTTATTAGGGAAATATTGAATAGGAATACTTCTCGTAGAAACGTTGAAAATTTAGGAGACCAATCCCTCTCAGATATCCATCACTTATTTGTAGAGAGTCATGTTCACCAATCTCAAGAAATGACGGAATTGTTTAAACCCCTTGACTTTTCTCAGATAGCATGTGCTCCCCATGCCATTCCAAAAGATGCTATCAAGAAGCTCCCCATATTTCAGGGCAATAATGCCATCACTGCCAAGTCTCACCTTTGAAAGTTTGAAAAGCACCTGGTCAGTTATTGCAATGATGCTGCCTATGACCATGACGATGTCAAAATGAAGCTCTTTGTTTTATCCTTAGAAGATGATGCTGAAGAATGGTACCTCGACCTAGATGATGATTCATATAAAACTCTTAGTGAATTCCTAGAGGGTTTTAAGAAGAAATGGGGAGAAAAGAAAGAACCAAGACATCTGCTTGCTGCCCTTCATAACATTAAGAAGATGGAGAATGAAACCATGGATGAATTTAACACTAAGTTTAGGCGTGTGGTTGCAGACATCCCTAAAGAAATCAAGCCAAAGGATGCCTCCATACTCATATCTTACATTGAATCTTTCACTGGTGATTTGAGGTACCAGTTAAGAGACAAAGAGCCGACCGATCTAAAAACTGCTCAGGAATTGGCCGAGAAAATATAAAAGAATATGCAGTCTTCAGGAAAATCCAACATTCCAGGTTACACTAGGGGAAAAACTTCATACAATGAAGAAAAGGGAAAAGCCTTTGAATCAGAAGAAAAGGGAGCCTCTAAAGATCCCATGGAAAAGGTAACATACATGATAAAAGACTTGGTTACTAGTCAAAACCAACTTATGGCAAATCAGTCTGCACAATTGAATCTTATGCACAATAGAATAATCACAATGGAAAGAAATAATGGACCTAGGAACTTTCAGCCTAGGAAGAATTAGATGTATCAAAAGAAGTTTCATCAGCAAGAGCCTAGGATTCCAAACTAGTTAGACTCAACTAACATGGTAGAAGAAGTAATTCCATGGTGTAGACCCTGTGAACAATTCCTCCAAGAAATCACTTGTTATGTTGCAAATCAAGTCATGGAACATGGACTTCCCGAGGTCAGTAATCAGGAAACAACTTCAAGCGAGCCTGATCATATATACATGGTAGGCCAGGCCTACCCTTTGTCACCATCTAAACAGTACAAGCCTGAGGATGAAACCATTGCAGAATATTATAGTGAAACTTATGATGAAAACTGTAATATACATGATGGGACTCCTATGTGTTCTCCATATAATGATGACAGTCTGGATGGTTTACTACCTTGTGACCTTTTCTCTGAAGAAGATGAGTATGAAAATGAGGACAAGTATAGCTTGGAGCATGATACAAGTGACAAAGACTCCCTTATCCCTGACAAAGATGTTGATGAGGAGTCCTGGACATTCATGGAAAATCCAGTCTATGACATGAATAAAGAGGAAAATAATGAACCAGAAACTTTTGATGGTTTTGTTGATTTTTCTATCTATGGCATATATAAAGGAGAGAGCATGGACCATGTGGCCTTAGGAAACTTTGATATGAAAAAGGAGCATGTAGTTTATCCACATGATCAGTCTGAGACATATATCAGTATCAGTAATGAAGACAAAGAAAACTCAATATCAGAACCTGATATCAGCAATGGGGAATCCATCACATCTAACATAGACGATGGTGATGACTATTGGAATTTTTGTGGATATCTTATTAAGAATCCTATCTATGCTACATCCAACAAGGGGAGTGTCTATTTAGAAATTTGTGGAAGTCCAATCTACTATACTTCCATAGAGGGAAGCATGGATCTGGAGACCTTGGAAAATCCTAGTATGGAAAAACAACATTCAAAACTCTTATATGATCATTCAGAGTCATATCATGCAAAGCCACACAAAGGTATCAATAATGAAGACATGGAGAAGCAGTGTTATGAAAAGATAGATGTGATGTATTTAGTAGAATATCAGTCTCAACTATCATCTTCACATATAGAGTTTCCTCATGATTTGGAGCCGCTTAGGGATTATACAGTGAATTATCATCCAGTAAGCCTTGATGATCAGTATGATGGTGTAGTCAATCTGCCTCGTTGTTCCGATTTGTACATCAACTTTGTCCAGTCATGGATATAAGCATCCTGCGCAAGCACTTACCAGTTTGGGAGGAAGTTTGACGACATTATTCATGCCTATGATTTCCCATCCATCCTGCCCCTTCCGGATCATCACGCAGGTTTGCATTTTCTGAATAAAGTATCCTTACTTTGGCTGGTAACCAAAGACAAGGAATTTTTTTTTTTTTATGTTAATAAAATGATTAGGTGGTTACATTGGATTTCTGATTACACTTAACCCTTTTTATATGATGCTTAGAGTAGGAAAATAAGCTCCTTGAAAAAGAGCATTTACTTTCCGCATTTTTTGTTTTGTACTTAGCTATAATCAAACATTGTTTTCATTAGTTAGTTACATTTATTTTGTTTAAATAAATCAGCTTAGTGGTTCATTTGGTTTTTTATGTAAAGCTTGTGCTACTGAGGTTTTCTTGTCAAGTTGAGATGTTTTTACAGGGTGTATAAACCAGAGATTTTGGTGTTCTCGTATCCTCTCCTTTCCCTATGACCAGATCAAGCACACGTCCCACAGTTGGAGCCATAATGTTACCACCTAAGTTGTACTTAGTAGTTTTTTATCAAGTGAGCCTGGTGAACCGGACAAAGATTTTTTGTTCGGACTTCAGAAGACCTTCGGAAGTGCTTCTGGAGAGTGCTTGGTGTACTAAATGTTCATACCCCCTTGGGGGAGTTGTAATAAATGTTCTAGCATGATAGTGTCTGTAAAAGACTCGGTCTCTTATACTTTATTTGTCAATCCGATCAACCCAGGGTGTTTTTTCCCTTAGTTATTATTGGTTGTTGAATAAACGACTGATAATTTCTGAGTTTTTCACTCAGTACCTCCAAAGTTGGGGTGGTCGGCTTGGCATTTAGGCCTATTGAGGTTATTAGAGCTTATGTGTCAATGTATAAACATGCTAGACATCATGGTCGAGTCATATGAACATGTCTAAGTCCCCCTAGGTTTTTTCAATTTTTCAATTTTTTAGTTTTTTAGTGTTTTTTATTAAAATTTAATTTTTCCAAAACTTAGGCTATTTTTTAATAGTTTAATTGGAAAAATTGATTTTGTAATAAAAGTAGACCAAATAATCTATTTCAGTCATGTAGGTGCTCATTTTCAAGCTAAGAGAACCATGTAAATCCATGGACCCACTATTTCCTAGTTTTGAGTGATTTTCCATCACTCCGGTCAGAAAGCCCCAAAAATCAATTATTGATTATTTTAATTAATAAATTGATGAATAATGGAGCAAATCCAAAATCATAGATCAGTGGATTCTCAGCCAATTTGATTGAAATCAGTCAGATCTGAACCAAATTGACTGGATCTGATAAATCCTTGACTGAAGGAGGTGATCAAATCAGATCCAGAGTTGATCTTCAACATCCTTTATGGGGAATTTTGCCCTCCCTCTCTCCTCCACACATTTTGGCTCATCTGGATGAGTTTTGGTGGATTCTTCAGTCAACAGGTTGAGGTGTCAGTCAGACCAGCTCTCCGATTGACAATTGCACTCAGTGAGACTCAGATCTGGCTCAGTTAGACACATATAAGGTATTGATGGACTCTCCTTCAGCTACAGTGGTCTATCTCCTTGGGATTTGTGCCCCCTGGGCTGGATCTCCTTTTTTTTGTATAAATAAAGCTCATGCTTCCTCTTCCAAGCTAGTTAGAACTGGGATTGAGGTGCTGCTTCTAATGTACTGTTGTTATTGTTCATTTGAAATAAAGAGAAGCTTTGGAGGCAAGACGGTGTTATGCCATTGTATGTGTGGATGATCATTGCCATTTTTACTGAGGTAACCTGTATCTATGTTCATAATTTGTTGATTGTTTGTGGATTCATTGCTAAGATTGATAATAAGCTTATTATAATCTTGATAGGAAAGGTGCTTTTCAATAAGTTTATTGGCCATCTCTTTCCTTTGATGCATGTTTAGAGATCTTTCCTTTGATGCATGTTCCCGCCTGGATGGATGTAAGTGCAGAGCCCTTCCATCACTGTAAGCAGGATGTGTTCTTGCCTGGATGGATGTAAGTGCAGAGCCTTTTCATCACTGTGAGCAGGTCGTGTTCCCGCCTGGATGAATGTAAGTGTAGAAATCTTTCATCATTGTGAGCAGGATGTGTTCCAGCCTAGATGAGAGTCATGCATCATTATGAGTGGGATGTGTTCCGGCCTGGATGGAAGTGCAAAAATCTTTCATCATTGTGAGCAGGATGTGTTCCAGCCTAGATGAGAATCTTTCATCATTGTGAGCAAGATGTGTTCCATCCTGGATGAAAGTGAGAAAATATTCCATCATTGTGAGTAGGATGTGTTCCAGCCTGGATGGAAGTACAGAACTCTTCCATCATTGTGAGTAGGATGTGTTCCATCCTGGATGGATGTGAGTACTGTGCCTTTCTGACGAGTAGGTCAGATGTAAGTGCTGATCCTTTTCACAGATGATAGTAGTTGTGTCCTATCATGCTAGTGAATGTGAGTGCTAGGCCTTTCTGATGTGATTATAGGATTGGTTCCTATATGATCAAATGTAAGTGCTGGACGTGCCTTTCTGACGAGTAGGTAAGATGTAAGTGTTGGATGAGCCTTTCTGACGAGTAGGTCAGATATAAGTGCTGAAGAAGACCTACATGAAGGCTAGGCCTACAACTAGCATGAAAAAGGGCTGGCTCTGTAGAACTTCTTGTGACGAGAAGAATCATGAGATAGCACCCGTGATGGTCCAGATCGAGTGATGATCTAGATCTAGTGAAGATGATCCAACAGTGATGATCCAGATCCAGTGATGATGCCTAGTGATTATCCAGATCGAGTGATGATCTAGATCCAGTGAATGATGATCCAGATTGAGTGATGATCTAGATTCAGTGATGATGATCTAGATCAAGTGATGATCCAGATCCAAATGAAGATGACTTACAGATGAAGATGACCTGAAGATGATGAAGACCTGATGATGGCCCAGATGACACAGAGAAGAATACTTGTGCTGATAAATTGTGTCGAGAGAATACCTTCCTAGTTAAGAGGGAGTGTTGATGTAATTGTAACTTCGGAATGGATTCATCCGTATTTCTTATGTATTGTAACCCGATGTTTATTCCGGGATGTATTGTAATGTATTTGAGTCATGTCATACCCCGATGTTTATTGTGGGAAGTGGTATGCCAAAAGCCACCATGCCCCAGCCCCTGAAGCACCACCTCTACACAACAAATCCTATGATGTCCGTCGGCCATACGTTGAGCTCCTACCCTCACACATCAAGGGGCAATCTGTTAACCCAAAAATCCCCCACATAGCTCTCAATGGCCTACACCACCCAAGGACACCATCTCACAACCCTCATATCACTCCATAAGACCCTCCAATAGACCCCCACACCTCCAAATAGCCTAAGGATGAATAAAAAGGGCTAAACACCCCAAAAGGAGCCCAAAATAGCCCCCTAGGAGCTAAAGCCCTAAAAAAGGGGCTAAAACCCTAAAAGGGGATGAAGTTAGGGCGGAAGGGGCTAAAGGCCCAAAAAAGGGGCTAAAACCCTGACCAAGGGCTTAAAACCCTAAAACCCCTTGGAAAAGATATAAAAGGAGGGTGGGGGGTCACTCTCAAAACACTTCTCCCTTGCATATTGTTATGCTACTCGTGGATGCCTTGAGACACATTTGCCTCTCAAGCCACCCACACTCTCTCTCCTCCATCTCCATTCCCCTTGAGCCATTGCTCCCCAACCAAGAGAGGTGCTCCGATGAGCTAGGGCATGGTGGCCCATTTCCACCCAAGAGAAGGTATACCCAATGGTTTATTTCTATTTTGCTTAATGTTATTTGCTTTCTAACTCTCATTTTTATTTGCAGGTTTTGTTATTGACATTGTTTTTGCAGGTTCTCCATTAGAGCTTAGGTTTGTTTGTAGGTTTTAAGGAGGCGTAACCCTAACCCATTTTCTGCAGAGGGGTTCACCAAAGCTTTGTTTTCTTCTTTCTGCCATTAGATTTAGTTTACTGTTCTTGCCATTTACTTCATCTTGTTTAGATTAGCTTAGCTTAGTTTACTATTCTGTCTCTACTATTCCTGTTTCGTTTTTCTGCATTTTCACCATTAGCAGGAACCTACCCTTGTGCCCTATAGGCATAAGGGAGCCATTTCTGCCCCTGTAGCAGGGATAAATCCTTGCTACAGCTACCACACAACTCCACATTGCCAACAAAATGGAGATAATGTAAAGCACAAATCAGTAAGCTAGGATTAGGGTACGAAAACATCCACACATGTGTGAATGGTTATGTATTATTTCACAAAAAAATTGCAAGTGAGACAGAATGTCCTAAATGTAAAGAAGGGAGGTATAAACCAGGGTTGAAATCAAATTCAGCTCCTAGAAAGGTTCTTTGGCACTTTCCACTAATCCCATGGTTGGTTTGAATGTATAGAGGTCGAGACATTGCTGAGCTTATGCAATGGAATTCCCAACATAAGAGCACCGATGGAAAACAAGGATTTGTCGCAGATTCTAAGATGTGGATGGAATTTGAAAATAGATGGCCCAATTTCACCCAAGATCCTCGTAATATGAGGCTTGGTTTACCTCTACATGGTGTGAACCCATTCTCATATCAGAGTACTAAATGGTTAACTTGGCCATTGTTTTTAATAAATTAAAACTTTCCTCCATGGTTGCCATCCAAACCATTCTTATTGATGTTGTCGTTAATTATACCAAGAAAGAAAAGTGTGACTTCAGATACAATTGACGTGTATTTAGAGCCATTATTTAATGAGCCAACATAAGTGTGCAAAGGAATTGAAGCAATTCAAATTTTAAGGGATGTTCATTCTATCCACTTCACTTTAAGAGCTTCTTTATTGTTTACGATACATGATCTTCATGCATATGGCACATTGACTAGTCTAAATGTTCGTGGATACCATGGATGTTCAGCTTGCATCTTTAAGGATTTTGTGAGACACTCAAGTAGTTTGCATAAATGCATTTATTGTGGACATCGTGCCTACCTTAAAATGGAGCATCCATATCATTGACAAAAGTCATGTTTCAATGGTCAAGAAGAGAATCGTGAAGCGCCATTGGAAATAACAAGTGATTACATTATTGAGAATGGAGAAAAAAGAATGTTGTTTATTAAGGATGGTGGAATTTGTGGTAGTAAAAATGATCCACTTAATGATAGTGGTGTAAAAAGGTTGTGCATATTCTATAAGTTGCCATACTTTAAGCATATATCCATTAGGCATACTGTTGACTTTATGCATACTGAGAAAAACATAGCTTTTTCTATTATAGAAACTCTTTTTGGTGCATATGATACAGTGTCATCACGCCTAGACCTTCAAGAACTAAATATTCGTCGAAATATTTGGGTTGAAAAATGTGGTGATGGAAAATATAGAAATCCTATTCCTCCTTATGTGTGGACAAAGGAACAACATGCACAGTTCTTAAAGTTGATGTCTCACTTGCTTTCCTCCTGGATATGTAAGTAGTAATATTAGAAGCAAAATTGACAATAATAGCTTAAGAGGCCTCAATACCCATGACTATCATGTCATAATTGAGGATATTTTACCGATTGTGGTCATATCAAGTTTGGAAAAGGGGCCAATATTGGCAATTATAAGGTTGGGCCTAATATTGAAGAGAATGAGTTTGCATACGCTAAAGCCTTCAAACTTTGATAATTTGAGGGAAGAGGTTGTTGAAGTCCTTTGCTTATTGGAACGAGAATTTTCATCAACAATATTCAATATTTCTATGCATCTTCTTATGCATCTAGAAAATGAACTAGAGCATTGTGTCCCAATAAGAATGAGATGAATGTATCCTATAGAAGGATATATGAAGCTTCTAAAAAAATTTGTTCGTAATAACGCAAAACCTGAAGGTAGCATGTGTGAGGGATATTTAATGCAAGAGGCCATAGGTTTTTACATAGAATATATGAAGGATTTTAGCAGTGTTAATCGACATGTATGGGATGATGATGAAGACGAGAGAGTTGTAGGTGAAGTGTTAGAAGGAAATGGGCATCGCTTCAAGCTATAAAATGAGGAAAGAACTTCTATACATGCCTATGTTCTTCAAAACACATCCACATTTGATAAGTGGCGCAAACGAATTTTTTTACATGATAATTTATCAATTTAATTTCAACTAATAGCCAAATAATTATCATTCTTACTATCGTGTCTGTTCATATTCTATGCAGAAAATACAAAGGAGAGATTCAAATAAGGATGCGGCCATCTCGAAAGTGTAGACTACAGGAGTCAAATATTGGAGGTGGTCCAACTTTTCCAAAATTTGATGATTGGATTGCTGATGCAATAAATTATGCACAACAACAAGGTCAAGATCTAACGATTGAGGAAATGGATCTTTCACCACCTCCACATATATATGCTTATCATTTTAGTGGGATGTGGGCCTATGGTAGTCATTTAAGAGTGGCATAAAAGGACATGGGAAAGGCAAATTATGATTTTGTTGTTAGTGCTGAATTTCATCACGACACTTAAAAGAACTTCTATGTTGGATTCATACAAGAAATTATTCAAGTTGATTATGGTGAAACTAGTCCTATATTATTAACTTGTAAATGGATCAAACCATCTGCAATACATCATGATGAGTATGGATTTTTATGTGCAAATATACGTCAAATATTATAAAAGACCAATGAGCCGTATGTTTCCCCTCTTCAAATTAACTAGGAATTTCTAATATAGCAAGCCCAGGATGGTCATATGCCATTGAAATGGAGCCTCGTTTGAAAAGGAAATTCATGCAATGTGTTGATATAATGGTCGATGGGCAGTGTAATAGTTTACAAGAAACATTGGAAGAAGAAGTTGAAGATGTCCATAGAGTATTTGAAGAGGAAATTTTTCTTTCTAATGAAGAGCCTGAGATAGAGAATGTAATGCATGGTCAGGAAAATCTATTGTATGAGGACGATGAAGAAGATCAAGCAGATGCATACACGAGTGATCAGGATTGTGATCTTGATGACAATGCAAATGATAATTATGATGATTTGTCACCGTAAATTTATGGAATAAACTTTCAATATGTAAATGGATTTTATTGTTTTGGTCATTGGGATTAGCTAGCCAAAGGGTTGAACTAAACTTTGTATGGAATTTTTCCTTAATGATATTTGATATGCAACATTTTTGTTTTTGTTTTTGTTCATATCTACATACACGATATATGTGGGTTATTCTTGTCATGTTATATTTCTTTTCAATACTGTGTAATGTTTAATTGCTTGTGTTAGTTTGCTTATGTTGTTTAAGAAAGTTACTATGTGATTCCAATGGGCTCTAGTTAGTGTTCATGTTGTAAGAGTTGAATAATTAATGTAGACAATAAATTCATTACACTACTTGGTTCTCTCTATCCAATAGAAATTAAAACGAATCTATTAATCTCATCATTGGATGTAATTATGAGACAAAGATCAATGTTTTCCATCTCAGAGCCATTGAAATTCTAACTTTTGAACTAAGTGTTTGTTGTTTTTCATGAGCATTTGAATTTAGATATTTTATAGTCGTTGTTTGCACATGCACTAATAATTTTTTTACAGATATTTTGGACATATAGGCTATGAAGAATAAGGGGTTGAAATGTAAAAGTGACCCCAACAAAGATGAAAATGTGACAAAATATGAGCATGTTCGTAAATACCACATCACAAGAAATGAAGAGTTTTTGTCATCCCTTGGGTTGGGAAATAAGTAAGTAGTTACTCCTCATACCTTTTCACTTCTATGCACATTTCATGAAAGTTTTATATCATCTATTTCATGACGTAGGTCATATGACTTTTATTCTAATTGGTAATTTTTTGCTTTATAGGGGAATGTTGCATTCTACAAAAAATGATCATCAGAAACAAAGGAAAGCAAAGAAAAATCATTGCCAACTCGTAGGAGCCAATGCCTTAGTAGATCAATACACAAAGATGAAGCTATTCATACTAATGATCAATGCCCTCATATACCAGATGATACTGTCCAAGCTTTTTTGAAAAAACTGGCATATTTTGGACAATCAGGCTTGTGACAACTTTATTTAAAATTAAAGAAAATATTTGAAGGCTCATCTGAGGGGATTGGTGACCTAGCAAGTGCCACACATGTTGAGGAGATTCCTGATCTAAATAGTGACACAATTGTTGAGGATATTAGTGAGCTACCTAGTGCCACACCTGTTGTGGCCAATTATGAGGAAGAAATTCGACCTTCTTCCTTATAAAAAGACCAATTACATCTCCTCCAAGGAACGTGCTAGGAGATGAAACTGCTATATCCACAACTATGAGTGGTTTTTCAATGCCCAAAACTAGTTCTGAAGATCCATAACCTTTCATCAAAAGATGCAGAATTATTCAAGGCTTGTATTGGAGCACACAAAGGGAATCAAAAGAAATAAATCATAAGGGAAGAAGGATTACGTGGTCGAGGTAAAAGATGGCCAACCTACTGGACCAAATGCTTCAAGGTGTTCCACAAAGTTGGGCACAAGAATAAGGTTTTATTTGGATGTTACCAAATCCAACTTTACAGATCAAGATACAAGAATGTTTATCTAGTGATCCAACAAATGGAAAATGTTTTTGAGACGGTTGGTGGTAGGATTTCTATTAAATATTACAAGTATAGAATGAGAATTTTGATGAATAATTTTAGGCATAAATGCAGGATATTAATCTTTGATGAGAAAGATAGGGAGAGCATCTTGACTCCCAAACAGTGGGAAAATTTGAAGGAAATTATGTGTGCTAAAGATTTTTTGGCAAAGAGTGCAAGAGGGAAGAAAGCCTGAAGAGATATTGTGAAGGGTCGATATTGTTTGGGTCGGGGCGGGTTGAGAGCCAAACAACACATATGTGTAAGTATATGGTTTTTTTGTTGAATAGTGTACATCGTGTTCTTCCTTTTTGATTTGTCTATATTTCCAATACATTTTGTGTTGAAAATGATTTGTAGGTTGAAGGAACTAATAGAGGACCTAATTTAAGTGGAATGGCTCAATATATGTCATACTTAGAAAATTCTAAAAAATAGAGTTCCTTGTCATCTGTTGAATTTGAGAGAAGCCAAACAAGAGGCCCATATACTATTGAAAACCCTAGTGAGGATTATAACATAGCAATGAATCATTGTATAATTGGGTTGTCAGAGAAGAAGTCGACCACAGCTTCCTCCATTGAACCTCTTGTTGTTGCATTCAAATTAAATCAGGGATTTCCTATCGATTCAAATGAGGTAAGCTAATTATCATTCCGTTCCAACCATTTCTTCACTTGATATTTTAATCTATGGATGTTTTTTATCCATTTCACTTCACTCATGACGCCTCTTTTTTTTATGGAAGTGTTTTCGATCATAGCAAAAAACCGTAATTCTGGGTGGTGCAATAATATTGAAAGACCCAAAAGATGGCCATGAACATGCAAAGGTATGTACTAAATCAATAGCACTTTTTGTAGATATATAGAAGCCTTGTATCTTAGAATATGGTTTAATTTATATATTGTTTTGTTTTTTACAGTGCTCTATAATTCCAAGGGGGCATGCAGTACTCCGGGAAGGTGAAAATGTTAAAATCTTGGATCCATATGGCGGTGCTATTTCCAATGTTGGATGAATTCATTAATTTTATGTGATCCATGGAGTGGCACTTGGTCCTGAAGATGAAAATGTCAATGTCATCAATGTCACAAGTAACATCCCACTTCCATATGAAGATAAAATAGATGGATGTCTCCGTTTGAAGGAGAAGGAAAGGAGTTTCATTTGGTGGCGAAAGAAGTATTTGGAAAAGTCATCAAACTAGATGGTTTTTATGTTATTGTCCCAAATATTGACTTTCTTCAAGTTCATGTTGTTGAGAGTATTGACTAGTAATCGCCTCTTTGTCTAGTAGTACCCCTTGTCTAGGCAGTATAATTTTATTGGTTTTCTTATACAAGAGTGTTGAACGATGTTGTGTAACTCCATATATTATCCTTATTTTATATGCTAGTTTGAAAGTGATTACTTTATTGGTATTATCTTATATATATGTTGTATTGTTGTCACTAGAATTGTTTCATAGTTGCTTCACTTCTGTCTTGCAGAGTGTTATACATAGAATAAATATTTTTTAAAACTAAAATTCTTACCAAAGTGTTGAATCAACCTGTATGTGATAATAATTGTTTTTCTCTTTTTGTCCATTTATAAATTTATTGCATGTACAGGAATAAAATCTATCCAGTTTGGACCTTCCTTATACGGTGATGATAAAACTTATTCTTATTGTACGTAACACCTATGGACTATATACCTAGAGAGAGAAGATAAAATTTTGACCCTTGTTCTTGTGGGTAAAAGGGTTGTTTCCCCACCTTGATTGTACACCGCAGTGTTTTGGGTGAAAGAGTTGTCTTCCCACTTTGTTATGACCACTCTTGCTGAAATTTGACCTTGTCTTGAGCCTTGTTGGTCCTTGTGCTAGTGCCTCCCTCTACTAGTGTGGTACCTTGACCCTTTTATCATGATGACTTAGCTTTATTATTATGTTCTCCCTTTCAGCCTCCTTGAGGTTGCTACTATGTATGGAAGTGTGCCATGGTCTGATGGACATGCTAGAGTGTGGGTTAAGGCTTCCTCTTCACATTTGAAAGGAGCTTCTATTTGCTTGATGTATTATAGTCCTAAAAGACTGTCATTTATTACAGCAATGGGATTGAAATTTCATCCTCATTTCTATATTTTTTTTTATTAATACCTCGCAGTCTGTATTTTTCCAACTCTTCCCTACAACTACCTCTCTCTCTCTCTCTCAGGTATGTCCATTATTTCATTAGTGACTTGTCTCCTAAGAGATAAAGTGTGATCGTAATATATAGCTGAGTATATAAAGGAAAGTCTAAACCACATTGTTTTCTTCTTTACGTATGCTAGTTTAACTTGTTCATTAATTTATTACTATTGTTGTTAGTTATTGTTCTTAAATGCTTGAACTTTAACACAGGGACCTTTGGGAGTGTTAAGTTGAAAGAAATGAAAATTATGTTATATATGTTACCACATTTATTTCTCCTTTACGCATGCTAGTTTAACTTGTTCATTAATTTATTACTATTACTGTTATTTATTGTCCTTGGATGCTTCAACTTTAAAACAGGGACCTTTGGGAGTGTTAAGTTGAAAGAAATGAAAATTATGCCATATATGTTACCATATTGTTTTCTCCTTTGCGTATGCTAGTTTAACATGTTTTTTAATTTATTACTACGATTGTTATTTATTGTCCTTGGATGCTTCAACATTAACATATGGACCTTTGGGAGTGTTAAGTTGAAAGAAATGAAAATTATGTTATATATGTTTCCACATTTATTTCTCCTTTACGTAGGCTAGTTTAACTTGTTCATTAATTTACTACTACTGTTGTTATTTACTGTCCTTGGATGCTTCAACTTTAACACAAGGACCTTTGGGAGTGTTAAGTTGGAAAAAATGAAAAATTATGTTATATATGTTACCACATTGTTTTCTCCTTTATGTATGCTACTTTAACTTGTTCATTAATTTACTACTAATGTTGTTATTTATTGTCCTTGGATGCTTCAACATTAACACAAGGACCTTTGGGAGTGTTAAGTTGAAAGAAATGAAAATTATGTTATATATGTTACCACATTGTTTTTTCCTTTACGTATGCTAGTTTAACGTGTTCATTAATTTATTACTATTGTTGTTATTTATTGTCCTTAGATGCTTCAACTTTAAAACAGGGACCGTTGGGAGTGTTAAGTTGAAAGAAATGAAAATTATGTTATATATGTTATATTGCACTCACTCGAACTGTTTCATAGTTTGGACCTTCCTTATACGGTGATGATAAAACTTAGAATTATTGTACAAAATACCTATGGAATATATACCTTGAGAGAGAAGATAAAATTTTGACCCTTGGTCTTGCGGGTAAAAGGGTTGTTTCCCCACCTTGATTGTACACCTCGGTGTTGTGGGTGAAAGGGTTGTATTCCCACTTTGTTATGACCACTCTTGTTGACCTTTGAACTTGTGTTGAACCTTGTTGGTCCTTATGCTAGCACCCCCCTCTCCTAGTGTGGTACCTTAACCCCTTTGTCATGATGACTCAACTTTATTATTATGTGCTTCTTTTCAGCCTCCTTGAGACTACTACTATGTATGGAAGTGTGCCACAGTCTAATGGACATGCTAGAGTGTGGGTTAAGGCTTCCTCCGCACATTTGAGAGTTTCTATTTGCTTGATGAATGACTGTCCTAAAAGACTATCATTTATTGTAGCAATGAGATTGAAAGTTCATCCTCATTTCTAGAATGTTTTGATTAATAATACCTTGCAATCTGTATTTTTCCAACTCCGCCATACAACTACATATCTCTCTCTCTCTCAGGTATGTCCATTGTTTCATTAGTGACTTGTCTCCTAAGAGACAAAGTGTGATCATAATATATAGCTGAGTATATAAAGGAAGGTCTAAACCACATTGTTTTCTCCTTTACGTATGTTAGTTTAACTTGTTTATTAATTTATTACTAATGCCATTATTTATTGTCCTTGGATGCTTGAACTTTAACACAAGGACCTTTGGGAGTGTTAAGTTGAAAGAAATGAAAATTATGTTTTTACTTTATCTTGCACTATCACAGCTGTACTATTTTTGTTTCTGGTATTGTTTTAGAAATTTATGCATTGAAGTACAAAATTTTTAATTTTTCTGCTCCAAACCCAAATCTATGTACTTACTAACAGGTTATAGATGCATGTTCTACATGCTTTAAGAAAAGGGTTGTGTTCACCAAATGACCAACTGAATATGCCAGACTTAACCCATCCAGTCATACATGAATCACCATTATATTCAATTGTTTTTTTCTTTTTGTCCATTTATAATTGTAATGCATGTGTAGGAATAAAATTCTTCCAAGTATTTTCTCTTTGAGCAGGTTGAATAGACACCACTTCCTTTGCTGTTCATGCAAACATTTATTCAAGGGATTGGTGCATTTGCTTCTCTAGTGAGTGACATGTCTATATTTTTGCTTCTAGTGGACTAGGTAAGGTACTCGATTCTTGTTATATGTTGTTGTAACTTATCTAAAGTTGTAGTTGAGTCATTTACATGTGTCTATTGCAGCTCTAGGTGTTGATAAATTATAATAAAAAAAGTCTTTTTTAATGTTGGTGTAGTTAGTTTTGACAAGAACAAAAGAGTTACAAGTGGATAAATGGGTTTTCCATGCCTAGGCTTATTTCTATATTGAATGCATTTATAGCATTATCTAATACATAAATTCATTTTTTTAAAAATCTTGTAGAATAGTTGAATTTGTTACTAATATGTTGTAGAATGTTATAGATGATGAAAGTTTTAAATACTATAATGTCCAAGGTATTTTGTCATTGATTGTATCATACAACAAGATACAAACCTTATGTCGGTTATGATGTCTTTGTTGGGTTTGTGAAGGTATTGAAATGTCTAAACCACCTTGTTTTCTCCTTTACGTATGCTAGTTTAACTTGTTCATTAATTTATTACTACTGTTGTTATTTATTGTCCTTGGATGCTTCAACTTTAACACAAGGACCTTTGGGAGTGTTAAGTTGAAAGAAACAAAAATTATGTTATATATGTTACCACATTGTTTTCTCCTTTATGTATGCTAGTTTAACTTGTTCGTTAATTTATTACTACTATTGTTATTTATTGTCCTTGGATGCTTCAACATTAACACAGGGACCTTTCGAAGTGTTAAGTTGAAAGAAATGAAAATTATGTTATATATGTTACCACATTGTTTTCTCCTTTACATATGCTAGTTTAACGTGTTCATTAATTTATTACTACTGTTGATATTTATTGTCCTTGGATGCTTCAACTTTAACACGGGGAGCCTTGGGAGTGTTAAGTTGAAAGAAATGAAAGTTACGTTGTATTGCAGTCACTCGAAGTGTTTCATAGTTTGGACCTTCCTTATACGGTGATGATAAAACTTATTGTTATTGTATAGAACAACTATGGACTATATACCTTGAGAGAGAAGATAAAAGTTTGACCCTTGGTTTTTTGGGTAAAAGGTTTGTTTCCCCACCTTGATAGTACACCTTGGTCTTGTGGATAAAAGGTTTATTTGTGTACCTTGATGGTACACCTTGGTCTTGTGGGTGAAATGGTTGTCTTCCCACTTTGTTATGACCACTCTTGTTGACCTTCGATCTTGTGTTGAACCTTGTTGGTCCTTATGCTAGCGCCTCCCTCTCCTAGTTTGGTACCTTGACCCTTTTGTCATGATGACTTTCCATTCACATTTGTTAACTTGTTCAGGGATGGAATGTATTACACTACCTTCACTTCAGTGTTTAAAAAAAAAACTACCTACCTACCTTAAGAACTACACCTAGTTTCCATATACCACTTATTTCATGAATGCTTCTAGGTTTCAAAAAAACCTACCAACCTACCTTAACCTACCTACCTACGCTTCAAAATTATAACCCATATTAACATGCAAAATCTAAAATTTCACAGCAAACCAAGAAAATTGCCTGCGGTTTTGTAAGGGAAGCAGGTCATTTTGAATCTGGAGCTATAGAATTCGTGGCACGCCTCTTCAAGAGCCTCTAGGTTCTCTCCAATGCTCTTTTATCCATGGCAGCACTGGGAAATAAATACCAAAATTCTAAACCATCAACAATTGTGAATAGGAATCACATTTTCCTCAAAGGGTATAAATGGAGGCCTAATAAATGCACAAAAATTACCACCAGTCCCAATTCACAACTACTTTCCCCTTATAACCCACCAAACCTCCTCATCACCAGCCAACGCAAAATATTTGGCACCAGCGGTCTGCTTGGACTATTTATTTGCCGCCAACGGTTTGCTTGGACTGGTTATTTGGAACCAACAAGATGATTGAGTAGTCATATATGGAATTGGAGGATGAAATATCCATGAGTTCAGGAAAATTGACCATGAATGTCGTCAGACAGAGGTGGGTCGAGAGCTACATTGCATATAGTTTTTTTTGTTTTAGAATTTATATTTTCATATATGTGTTTTATTTTTATTATTATAGTGCGTTGGATCTTGTTGGCATCCTGTTAGGGCAATTCGTGTTCTTTATTGAGCCTTTTATGTTGAACTACGAACACCTTTGAGGTTGATAGTATTGTTCTGTGACCTTGTGCGATTCCTTGGATTGAGTCGTGACCTTGTGGGATGCCTTGGACTAAGTCATGACCTATGATAGGACAAAACATTATCTTTGTGGGTTGTTTGGATAGAACCATGAATTTTGTGGGCTGTTTAGACAGAGCCATGACTTGTGTGAGATGTTTGGACTAAGCTGTGACCTTTTTGGGGCTGCTAAGTTGGGTTGTGACCTTTAATGAGTCTGCTAGACTGAACCATGATTGTTCCTTGGGCTGCCTTGACTGGATATGTGGTCTGTTGACTGTTTTGAGGTCTTTTATGTGAGTGTGATGTTGTTGGTGCCTACCATGACCTTTACTAGGGTTGTTGTGGTTCTTCTTCAGCATGTTGCAGTATGTCGAGCCTGTTTAGACTTTATATAGGTTTCTCATACTCATTTTTAGCCTCCTTGAGGCTTCTACTATGTATGGAAGTGTGACGCAATCTGATGGACATGCTAAAGTTTGGGTTAAGGATGCCTCTACACATTTGAAAGGAGCTTCTATTTGCTTGATGTATGACTATCCTAAAATACTGTCATTTATTGTAACAATGGGATTGGAAGTTCATCCTGATTTCTAGACTATTTTGATTAATATCTTGAAGTCTGTATCTGTCTCACTCTGCCCTACAACTACCTATCTATCTCTCTCTCAGGTATTTACATTGTTTCGTTAGTGAGTTGTATCCTAAGAGACAAAGTCTAATCATAATATATATATGAGTATATAAAGGAAGGTCTAAACCACATTGTTTTCTTCTTTTTGTCCATTTATAATTTTATTGCATGTGCCTGACTAATTTTGTTGTGCATCTATGGGACTCTACATCCAATATACATGTATTGTTACTAATATTCATCTCATTTCATTTCCATTTATCTAGTGGCTAAGATTACTTAGAGTTAATGCCCATTATTCTTTATGTGAAATGTGAAATCTACTAGTTCAAGTTTTGGTCCTTTGAAGTTAAGATGGACATCCAAATTTGATTGAAACTATCTAAAGGTTGTGTAAGATGTTCATGGAACTTGAGAGAAACATGCACCTGTGTTCATTTTACAGGGGATGGTGGCTTGGCCCACATTGGAGGAAGATGAGTTTGGGATACCATTTTCTCCTCATTTGCTTCTATATAAACTGAAATTCTCCTTTCTATGGCATCATCTAGCATTTGTCCTCAACAGAAGCCTTTATGCAGAGATCAGATTATTTAAAAAGTGCAAGTGCCTTCTGTCTTTTTGTAGTATGTAAACATTGTTAAGTATTGATACTTCAGTTTCTAGTGACTCTGTTCTAATGATAAGTTGTTCAATGTTTAACCACGGTAAATCCATAACCAATAGTATAAGCTATTCCATTACCTATACAAGCATGTTTCACATATAAGCTAAGTAATATTAATAAGCCTGTTAAATTTGATGTTTCACCTTATGATATGTGATTACTAGTACATGTTTTACATAAGTGTTGGTTCACCTTGGCTAAGTAATAGTACATGTTTTACATAGGTGTTGGCTATTCTATAGTTGTTAGAAAGAAATGTAACCTGGAGAGATGGTGTATATAAACAACAAGCAAAGAGGGGTAAATTTCGACTTGTTTTATTCTTGGGACAACAATGAGTAAATACAGTCAACATTAATCTTTGGAGGATGTTTTTAGCAAGAAGAATGCTACATCCTAAAATAAAATTTGCATTGTTACAACAACATTGTTTCTCACGCTTAATTTTGTATCTTTTGGTTTCAAAATATGGAAAATGCATACACTTGAGGTAAATCGTCCCATCCATATCATGGGTACCTGTGGTGAAACCTTACGGACGACATGCAATACAGCTTGCAGCCATAATAATGATGAATTCGAAGTGGTTTTTTCTAGTCACCTATGTGCAGAATTTGCACCTTACGATAAAATATCTTCACTCAAATCAATTTGCAGCCTTCAAACAGAGTGATAATGACTCAAAATATATTGTTTTGGAAGAACAATGATGATAATGCACCAGTCTATATCTGAAAGCACATTTTCCAGCTTTATTCTCAGCACTATTCCTGCAACAGAATTGAGACATAATTCAATATTTGTTGTGATAAGTAGTACATTCCAGCTTAGGTATTGTGCCCAACTTATCAATTCTCATAATTAATCTATAGCAAGTCTCACAACCATTGTAGTCTAGGAATAATGGGGAATAACCTTGTTTTCCAAACTTTCCTATATCGAATTACCCAATGATTAGGCCACCATTTACCTCCATCTTTCTATGCAGAGTAGCATTCACCATTAGAGGGAATGTTAGGCCTTCTTTAAGGAAGCATTTAACGGTTTGGATTCATGATGGGTTGTCCTCTATTTAAGGGGTTTTAAACCTTTTCTAGTGGATAGATCCATTGTGGAGGATTGGTTTTGACCCCTTGTATGAAAAAATCCTTCCTTTGATCCTAATCTATGGACAACATTCATCCATGAATGGTTCACATATTCAATGCAGAGAGACTTGTTACATATATACTAAGGTACATAACTGAGATGTGAGGTTTTTTATGCCCTTTTCATCCACAAATTTTCCAGAATTGGAGAGTAGTTGCTTCTTTCACCCACACAATTACTTCTTTGCAGTTTGATGTTGTCTTTACCCATAGACATGCTAAAAACTACCACTTTACTACTATATGAGGGTGAAATAATGTCCATATTTCATGGAAAGCTAAACCACTATTTGTTATCATGATTTTATACCAGGTCAATATTAGATTCAGTGCCCAATATCAATACTTCCACTGGAATTGTCTTCCAAAATCAAGAGTCTTCACTACTCAGGGTTATCTCTACTTTGATACCACATGATGTAGGTATTGGATTTGTGAATCAAAGTACACAACTAAAACCAACAAAAAACAACTAAATTTCAAACAATAGAATATAAAATAGCTAATTATGTTATCTTTTATTCAAATATTGGCTAGATATCTTGAGCCACTATTGCAATATGAAATCAGATCCTTATATGGTCTCTAGGATTTCTCCTATAATCAAACCTACTCCTACATAGAGGAAAATTCCTCACCATTGTTACCATATTTATATTTTTTGCTTAGCTTTAGGGTGTGAATTGCTTTTTGGGATTTCAAACCATGTCAACCTCTAGTTTTGAATAGGTAATTCATTATTTCAATTGAAATAATTTTTTTGGTATGAACAAGGATATCAGAACTTTTAGGTTTGGAATATGATAATGGGAATATACACCTTTCTAAATCTCCCTATGGTGCGAAGAAACCATTTAGTGCAGTGGGCACTAACAACTTCTCTTCAATATTCATACCGATAAAAAAGAATTGATCTCTTGGACATGTATCATAAGGTATCTCACCACTATTCTTATGTCACTCATGCATGTATTGGTGAGGTTGTTCATCCTGTTGCAACATGTTGAGCCTGTTTAGACTTTATATATTTTTTTTGTGCTCCTTTTCAGCCTCTTTAAGGCTACTACTATGTATGGAAGTGTGTCGCAGTATGATGGGCATGCTAGAGTGTCGGTTAAGGTTGCCTCTGCACATTTGAAAGGAGATTCTATTTGCTTGATATATGATTGTCCTAAAAGACTGTCATTTATTGCAGCAATGGGATTGAAAGTTCAACCTCATTTCTAGACTGTTTTGATTAATACCTTGAGGTCTGTATTTGTCTCACTCTTCCCTACAACTACCTATCTCTCTCTCTCTCAGGTATGCCCATTGTTTCATTAGTGACTTGTCTCCTAAGAGACAAAGTGTGATCATAATATATATTTGAGTATATAAAGGAAGGACTAAACCACATTGTTATCTTTTTTTTCCATTTATAATTTTATTGCATGTGCTTGACTAATTATGGTGTACAACTATGGGAATCTGCATCCAATAAATAGGTAGAGTAAGTTGCTCCTTTCATGTTTTCAATTTGTTTTTGTTTTGTTTAAACAATGGCTTTCCAAGTGGGTATTTTCGATAAAGTTGAATAGTTGTGGGAGATTCTCTAGTTCTCTTTAGAGGTATAAATGATAGTGGGATTGGCATAGTCTATATTTAACTTTTATTCTATTTTATTTATATATCAATCTTAACATGGTTTCTTATGTTGATTGTAGGTTAGTGATTGTTTAAGTCACCTCTAAATAAAATGATCACATAAGTATTCATACTTCTTGTCATCAATCAAACTCAAAGGTATTGTTGCTAATATTTCATGTCATTTAATTTCCATTTATCTAGTGGCTAAGAGTATTTAGAGTTAATTCCCATTCTTCTTGATGTGAAATGGAATTAGTAGTATATTTATTTTTACTATTCTATATAGATTTTGGGTGATGAGTTCCTCCATTTTCTCATCCTTTGATTCTATATAAACTAAAATTCTCCTTTCCATGACATCATCCACCACTATCTTCAAGTTACTTATGAATTTTTAGTCAAATTCAGATATCTTGGCATGACTCTAGATGACTCGATAGATAGTTTAACAATGGATGAATGCTTGTCATTCCTATAAATTTATGGGGTTTTTTCATTTTGCATCATTCAAGCATACAAAATAATGACTATCAAGTTACTATATATCCATAATGGCTTACCTTGTAATAGTCCTTCAAGTCTTTCAACTGCATTTATTAATTGCAAAAATGAATTGAAGGACTAGTACATTAAGGTAAGCCATTATGAATCTATAGTAACTTGATAATCATTATTTTGTATGCTTGAATGATGCAGAATTTGTTTGAATATGATCATTGTCAAGCAATAAAAACTTCTTAAAGGGTGCTAGCTCAATGGTAGAGCACCTTCCTAATTATAGGTAGGAGGTTGGTGGTTCGATTCCTTCGTTCCCTATCATAAATTTGTGACTAAGAAAACGACTAAATTCGCATATATACAACTATTAGTAGCTAATTTTCAGTATCTTATAGTGCAACTAAAGTTTAGTTGTATTTAGGTTAGTCATTAATAGGTTATCATCTAGTAGTTTATTTAATTGTATATTTGGCCATTAATTATGGAAATCAATGACTAAATCATTGACTAACAATGACTAAATCAATGACTAATAAGTCAATCAATTAATGACTAAGTTAAATATGACTAAATTAGTCAAGCTATAAGATAGTGGAAATTAGCTACTATTAGTTGCCGACTCAAAAATAGTTGTTTATAGCCGAAATTTAGTAATTTTTTTAGTCATTAATTCCTCATTTTGTACTTGTGTATTAAAATACATGTACAATGCAAGGACCTTATGAGTTCTCCGAGATTTATCTTGCTAACATTTTTTTACACGTATGTAATTTAGATTTTTCTTCCTACAAATCATGTATTCAAGGCTTTTTTGAGGATTCAAATATTATACCTTAAGATTCTAGGAAACTATTTTGGATTGAAAAAATAATCCATATAGATATGTAGACAAATATTCAATAAAAATAAATAATTTACTATTAAAACTTGTAAATTTTGGTGAATATTAGTAAATTAATCATATTCTATGTAAAAAATGGGATAATTTAAGTGTTAAGGGTTAACTAAAGCGGTCATAAGCCATACTTGATATCTCTCCCCCAAAGTTGGGAAGGTCATGGGTGCAACTCTCTTGATCCCCTTGGGCCCTGGGATTAGGTTCTGTAATTAGGGTTGAATGTTTACATATATAATGCAATCTATATATTCCCTACAAAAGAATATAAAATTAAAAATGATTTTAATTTAGGTTGCAAATTGAAAATGCATCATGAAAAAAAAACTAATTTTTTTAATGCGACCTTGTATTTGAAAAAAAATGAAATGAGATCGCTTCTTAACTTCATTTTACATAATTTCATTTTAGTCTATGGCTGCATTGAGAAAGGACTCTTAGTAATCAATTTGCATTGATTTACATGTTTTCAATAGCTAATAACCTTCTCATACTCAACTCCTAACATTCTCATACTCAACTCCTAGATGGGGTGGTTGGGATGAATGGAAAGGCCACAAGGCCTTCGGACATGTGTCCCATTGCGATCTTGAGGCAATAGTGGACTATTCAACATGCAAGGGGGAGGATGTCATTCATTAACATGGAGCTCCTCGAAAGGACACCTCTTGGAAAATGAATTATAAGAAATGGTAAATACGATTCTTGGATGGGAGTTTTGCTTGATTGGGAAATACCTAGAGCCATTGTAAAAGTCTAGTCCTCCGTGCCTCTATTTGAGTTTGATAGTCATTTTGGTAGTTGTTGGGATCTTGACATTTCTCAACATCGTATAAGTGAGTGTAGAATGGCTAAGAAGCCATCGGGGATAGGGTAACATACATGGTGGGCATGAAACAACCTTCTCCCTCATGTGATAAAAGCTCTACATGCATCCTATGGAATGATTCTATTATTAGACTCCCCCAAACAATGTGTATTTCAAGCAATATATCTTAGAATATATGGACAAACAATTTGTATTTCAAGCAATATATCTTAGAATATATGGAAAAATAAATTGTTCTTGTGTGGTTGGTTTGGTTTCCCCAATGGTGGTAAAACCAACACAACCTCTGTACAATATTTTTTGCTTCTATAATTTAATCTCATACTATAGCTTACAAAAAAAACCTTCTTACACTCAATTTTTTTCTCTTCATCAAAGGCTAACTAAAAATAGATTTTATCTTTTCAATGTATATGTGCATCATTATTTCATATGAGATTGTCAAGCTTTTGATGTTAGTTTGGGAAATTCTCATACTTCATATTACTCTCAATACTAATCGATTAAATGCACTAACATGAATACACTGATATTTCATTAATGCACTCACAAACCAATAACAAATGGTCTCATTCAGAGGTTCACCACCACCACCTCTTCCCTTGATTGAGGAATATAGAGCATCACATTGCCTTCACCACCACCACCTCTTCCCTTGATTGAGGAATATAGATCATCACATTGCCTCTCCTCTTGATCAAGGAATGATAAACAAAAGTGCATACATATATTACTCTATTAATCAACAAATATAATATGGATGGGGTATAACACATGCACCTAGACCCTCTTATGAAGGAATCCCTTGGAGTCCACTTGCAATGCTTAAACAATGTATTTCTAGACGAGGTGTTAGACATCCTAGATGAGGTGTTGCAAGCTTTGATTTTTCTATATTTGACCTTCCTCCTATGTTTTCCTACAAGAAAAGCTACAAGGAAAATACATGCATAGCTCAAAACAAAGCTTGAAGATAAAACAATCATAACAGATATTGGTGGAACTGAAACCGATGTTGAAGCGAAAGATAGTATCATGTATTAAGTAGAGAAATCAACAACAATTTTATGAAGTTAAAAAATATTTTATACATGGAAACAAATTTCTATAAACAATGTAAGTAGTGGATTAATAAGCTTCGACTTTATAAAGATAGAAAGCTGAAAATATACTAACCTTCTCCAACCTTGGAGCTTGACAATGTTCTCTCCCTCTTATGAAGCTAATGCTATTGTAATATATCATTAAAAAATGTTGTCATTGTCTACAAATTTACTATGTGGTAAGGGCTATGTTGCATCCTTCTTTGTTGCCCAATTCTCTTCAAGTCCCCATGTCTCTTATTTGTAGGTTTGATATGTTTTTCATGTCCAGTGGATTAATGGGTTGACTATTATGTATATGGATATTGGGAGGGAATTCCCTCTTATATGCTATGCATATGCACCAAGGTTTTGGTATTTTATATCTCTTTAATGCCCATTGCGATTGTGATTGTATTTATCTCTTGTGATCTACTTTAATTGTGTACATAACGAGTCTAGTCTTATTATTTACCTATAGAAGCGTATGCGGTGTCTTTCATCCATCCAAGAAGTACCTTTCCCTTGTTCCTTTATTTGAGGTTCCTACCTCATGCCACCACAATTCCACATTGTCATCCCTTACTCTTCACCAAGTCTCATTGAGTCTCCACAATGCTACACATCAAGTAGTCAAGGGGCGAGGTCTAATATCAAGTGAGGTAGTGCCTAAAGCACAAGTGCAATAATATGGCAGATGTTGGGTGTTTGCAATATGGCCTTCCTTTAGACCCTACTTTGGGACACTCCAATCACTGCAGTGCATTTCAAAACTAGTCAAGAGGAGTAAGTTGGGTCTATATCACAAGTTGTTCCATTAATAACTCACATTTTGCATTGTTGGAAAATACATTTATAGTTAAATACTTTGAGCCAACTAGTGATGCTAGTTCCACTACTACTCTTTTGTCTATGGTGTGAATCAATACCAAATCCATACCCATAACCGCCAACATCTTAGAAAACAACCAAGGAATAAATTTTACCACCTAGATTAGCACCAGTTGGAAATATGGATGCCATGAGGCTTTGTATACAAGAGGAAAGACATGTGTTGTAGGAATGAATCAAGGTGGTAGGCTGGTAGCATTAGCATTCCAAGTGTAAAATATAGTTGGCAATGTGGAAAAATTTACCAACATATATAGTTTCATTTATTATGATATGTAGTTTAGCACGAGCCAGTCCCTTTTCCTATAGTGAATATGATCCCTTAAATGGAATTTTGACAAGGTTCCTCTACATCATCCTTGATATAGTGGTTGTAGGGCGGGTTAGTATTTTCTATATCATTTCCTCGTTCCTACTAAATCTTTGTGACACAAAGAGTCGACTTGGTCTATTGTTACATCCAACCCTAGCACAAATTGACGCTTAGAATCTAAAAATGTATACACCTTGGATTTATGACGGACATGAGCCCGAATTCCTGTCAGACCACCACATTGAGAATTTGGTCGTATTGAAGCCTCCCCAATGCTGGTAACAAAAGAAGGTCGTAAACTTACATTCAGAAAGGTACCCTGCTAGCATACAACTCTAGTATAGGGGAACACCTGAGCACCCATCATGTTCCATGTGAGAACCCCGACCGTATCCCTAGAAAAGCATAGACAAGAGAAAAAAAACCCTAGAAAACAGGGAAACTGACAACCAACAAGAATGACAGGTACTAGGCTGCGAAAAAAGGGGGAACTTGAAAATCGAAGCTAAAGAAGTAAAAGAACCCAAACCCAAAAAAACCGGTGAAGAAAGGAAATGTGTAACATTGGAAAAAAATCCCATATTCCCACTTTTTTCCATGGTTGGTACTAAGCTCCCCATTGGAGGGGAACGGACTCCATGTCCAATGTTGCATAGGGTAAAGAAAAATAGGCCAAAGGTAAAAACAAAACCATAAAAAAACCTATTTTGTGTCAAGGGTCGGGAAAGGAGAAGGCAATGACGGTTGGAAAACCTCCATGCACGAAGACCATAGCTAGGGTTTTCCAACCAGTTGCGTGGGACACTAATGGTAAGATGACTAGTTCCATCCTTCTTAACCTATGTATATAAGTGATATAAGTTTTACTACATGATAAATTGGCGCTACCTAAGCCTAAGAAGAAAAATATGTTGTGATGGGTTGAACTTATTATTGTTTAAGGATCCTTTGCTAGTCCAACCCTTTCATATAGGCATCATAATCATTCAATTCATCCTTGAACAAACCAACCCCATACCTTAATTATTTGATTAATCTCTAACCAACTCATTTACATTAAAACCAACCTTATTTTTTGATCAATCAATTTTCTAGCACAAACACTCAAGGTTTTTATAAACACAAATCCAAATGCATTTGTTTAGTACATTAAATTTTTAAAGCATTTTTTGGATTCCAAAAACAACAAATGACTGTTTTACAACTGCAACTTGTTTAATATAATAAAAAAACATATAGACAAAGTAAAGCTTCATATATGACATGTATGTTTAACATAACATAATATAAAAATATATATTTAATCAATATATTTTATTTAGAAATATATACAATTTATTTAAATTTAAAAAATATTTAAATAAAAAATATATTTAATAAAAAGCATTATAGAAATAAATAAAATTCAATAAAATTTAAAAATATTTAAATATCTTTGAATGATGACTTAATTTTTGATTAAAGTTCAAATGCTTCTATGTTCTCAAAATAAAAATAAAAGGTTAACTAAGGTTATCTCACATGGATAGTTGTCATTTTTCTTATTATTGGTTTTCCGTGGTACACATTTAAATTAAAGAATTTTTTTTTTTATTATAAAATAACAAATAGATTTTCTTTCAAAAATAATAATTGAGATGATAAATAATGTTGAAGTTATTCATTGTGTTAAATTATATTTTATAAAAGTTATGTTTTAAATGTGTTATAAATTGAAAATTTTTGGTCGCTCAAATATTAGAAAGAAAATCAATTTTTTTTTTTTGTTGTCTAAAATCTAACCATAATAACTTTAAATTTAAATTGATGAAATTGCAAATATCAAATATTAAAATGATATAATTTTGTTGTAATGTTTAAATATATTGATTTTTTTTTAATAGAAACTAAAAAGGAAATATGTAAAAGGGGTTGTGCACAGTCATTCAGAACAAACTTTAGCAGAAGAAGCATTCTAGCAGTAGAGATGAAACTGAAACAAAATATGGCCAAAGAGAAGGCCTTATAGAACAGCTGAAATAGTTCCTATTCTTAATATTTACAAAAGTAGTGTATACTCGGATAAACTGCTGATTTAGGACTATGCAAAAAAACATGTTCTAAACAAATTTGATTAAGTTTGCCTGGAGAACCCCACAGGTTAGGTGATTGCATCTTCCTCCATTCTCTGAACGACTAGTGTTGGGTTGTCCTGGACATGGCTACCCTGGTTCGGTTGCAATAAATTTTGAATATCTTCCTGGATACGGTCAAATCCTTCTTTAACAGTCCTCTCAGCCGTGTCCATACCTCTTCACTCCTTACCAGCCCCAAAAGTATTTAGATTTCTGCGAAGACTCTGGCTTTCCACTCTACTGGTTGATTTCGCCTATAGTCCTAGAATGGCCGATATCCCACTCAGCAAAGATAACCAGACTATTAGGGACGTCGAAACAAAAGCGAGGCTTAAACTCCAAGTTACCCAGACGCAGAAAGAACAAGAGCCCAAGCTCTCCACAGTCTAGAGAAAAAGGGGAGGGTTCTATACACTCAGGCGGGACATGGTAATCAGGTAGTTGAGCATCTGCAGAATATAAATTTGGTTCTAAATCCTCATCCAGTGGCCGAGAAATAAGCATAGGACTTAACTTATCCATGAGCAATAGCAGTTCGACTTTGATCTCCTGCAAGGGGGGCTGCTCTTTCTTTTTCTCTCTGAGAGAGCTCTCCCAATCTTGGTTAGACAATGGAAAAATATAGAGCCGATGACAGAGAGAAATATCCCGATGCAAAGCCATTTCGTGTGTGATGGAACCTGGAGCATGATTCCTGTATACCAAGCTGGCATTAAGAAGAGGGGACGAATAGTTGAGGAGGATGAAAAGAGTCCACACGTCCCACAAATATCTGCATGGTCTGCCAAGAGGTCGCATAAATCATAATCATTTTGCATATAATTCGAAGAGTAACCCATGCCATGTCCTAACGTGTTGTGAAGAAGCCCACTTTGAATCTTAGGGGATATGTTTAAAAATTGCCTCATCGTCATTTAATAAGATGGTGCCTTGAGGAAGAGAGGCCCCCTTGTTTGTCATTGTGTCTGCCTTATCATTGTTTGCTCTCAAGATATGATAGTAGTCTATGCTTTCAGGGAGATGAAGCTGAGAAATCCTGTTGTGCAACCTTCTGCATTTTATGGATCCCGATGGATAACCTGTTTTCATTTTGAGAATCACTTGACGATAATCCCCAAAGATAAGCAGCCTTGTGATGGTTCTCTTGTCTATCATCTTCGATCCTTGGAAGAGAGCCAGCCACTCAGCCTCATTGTTAGTCTTGCTCCCCAATCCCCAAGCAAAATATTTTATTGTTTTAACAACAATTTCATCTATCTAAAATTGCAATTTTGACAAAGATTAACTTGTTAAATTATGATGATGGCAAACATAAAAAGATAGAAAACATAAAATGTTTAGTCTTCTTCCAAGAGATAGACATTATTTGACCCTCTGTCATCTCATTCCATGCTCTATCCACCTTTATCCACTTAACCATCATCATCATAAAAAATAGAATGAGAAATACAATACATTTCTTCACACATAATGCATTTGAACTATTTACTAACATAATATAATAATAAACCATGTATCCAGGAGGGGTGTAGACCAACTTACGATGGAATGTACTATTAAGACACTCGCGACATTACAAGTTCAAACCTCGACTTATCCATGTCCCATGCTTATGGGTTGTGGGGGTGCACCTAGGGTATGGTGGTAGAAGATGAGATTAAAGTCCTGGACCCCATGTCACTCGAGTACCAACCCCTCCTTAGTTACTGATACCTATAGTACCAAAAAAAACAAATAACAAAAAATACATAATTTTTTTTTGTAATTTGATAAATTTCAACATAACAAATTATAATTTTGATAATAAATATTTTAAAATAAATAATTAGAAAATATTTTCATTGAAATAAATTATATTTTACAATTTCAAATAATCTAAATCTAAACATGTACATAAATAATTTATTCCAATTTTTCATTGACAAATAAATACAAAATTTTGCCGATATTGGATGATCAGTATCCTCGCCCTTACATCTTCTTCACCTTTTTAGTTTGAAAAAATGCCCCTATGAAAAAAGGATAGGAAATGTTGCAGCAAGCTAATGCCAAAGCTAAGGCCTGACACAATAAGCATCGTATTCCTCATTCATTCCAAATTGGGGATCAGGTCTAGTTACATCTAAAGAAGGAGCGCTTCACTGGCCCATACAAAAAGATGAAACATTTGCAATATGGTCCATATAGTATCCTTAAACAAATTGGATAAAATGCTTTTCAGTTCGACGTTCCTACATATCTTAGCCTACATCCAGTCTTCAATGTAGATTTACTTCGACCATACCATGCACCATTATTAAAACACAACGAATTGCAGACCGTAGAACCAACAGACATCCATCTAGATGTTCAAGAACCTCTTCTTTGTGACACCATTGTGGGACAATGTATACGCCATACAAGGAAAAACTCCATTCCCTTGTTTCAAGTGGCTAAAGAGAGAAAACTCCTCGTGCAAGGAAAATGGTACTCTACTACTGAAATAACCAACATGTTTCCTCACCTGAACGAGTTCACAATGGAGACTATTGTTTCTTAAGGAAGGTTGAATGATCCACTCAATAGTTGGAATGTTGTCGAACTTCGTCAAAGTCTAGCACTTCGACTACTTCGATAGGTTCAGTATCGGCTTCAACAAGTCCAGACCTCAACGCAACCGACTTCGACAACCTTGACAGGTTTTGCGCTCAACATACAACATCTCGACATGCATTGTCAAACATCGATAGAATGTCTCTATGTTCCAGTCGTCTACGATGGTTAAACCTCTGAACCATTATAACTTCTTTTGTAACTGAACGTAACGGGCAGTTACCCAAGCGTCTCAACATTCTATATAAACATGTACACTATTGTAGTATCATCAATCAGCCTTCATGGATAAGAATTAATAGAAATTGGTTCGAATTATTGCAAATTGTCTGTGCACATACTTTCTATATATATAGTGTATTTCCTGCTTTATCTATTATTTTTATGCTTCTCACATAACAATTCTCGACTCTTTCAGTCGAACTATTGTCCCCAGCGTGCACCTGGGCACGACCTGGATCATTGGTATCAAAGCTTGTTCAGAGATTAAGTCACATAAGCACTTCCATCAAATTTATTTTACTTATGTCTGTTCAAACATGCTTGCAAACTCAACAACATAAGCAGACACTATCTTCGACTTTAGAAAAGATGTCCGAAGAAGCATACAATAGACATGCAACTGAGGAGGCAAAGTAACTCATAGAAAAAGTAATGGATCACCAACGAACCAAAATGCTTGCCTAGTTTAGCGATATTCTCATGTGATTCACTTCGACATTTGGAGAATCCTCAACGCAACCCCACTCTGATAAAATCAACCCCTTCAAAGTGCAAATGAATCTGGACATACCGAGTCTTGAAGGAAATATTGACGCGGAATCCGTCGACAATTGGGTTCAATAATTGGAATCTTACTAATCCATGAATCAACTCTCCAAAGCGGAAAATATCATCATTGTGTCCTTAAATATGTCAACCTTCGTACATTGCTGGTGGGAAAATTTATTGACAAAGATGGAAAAAGAAGGCGACCCCATAGACACATGGGTAAAAAATTTCGAGTACATCCGAAAGCAGTTCTACCCACCCAAGTACCTTGAACAACAGTATAAGAAGTGGCAACAACTAAGGAAATGGACATACCAGTCCGTGCAGAGTTACATAGATGAATTCTATTGAATCATGGCTAGACTTGGCGTCCAAGAAAAAGAGAAATTGCTTGTCCTAAAGTACATCAGCGGATTATCCCTGTACATTTAACAAGAGATGGAGTTTCTGACTATCAGTATGCTTGCATACGCATTTCATTACACCATCAAGATTGAAGCTAAACAAAAAGGGAGAGCACGTTTCATGAACAAGCCGACAGGTTGAACATCTGACAAGAAGTCATTAGCCAACTCTGACAAGTCAAATCACCCTTCTCATCTGACCCCGCCAAAGCCTTATTATCATAAGAAGAACTTTCAAAAAGACAAGAAGGATCACCACAAACAAGCTCCTACTAGGAAATGGTGTGATTATCACAATTCATCTTAGCATGATACGTTAGAATACAAAGCTCGGAAGACATTTTTGGAAAAATTGTCGACCTCTGACTTATCAGACAAAGCCTTGGTAGAATCTGATTTAGAAACATCGACCCTCTTGGCTTCGACATCAACCACTCCGACAACCTCGACTATCGTCAATGAGGAGGAACGAGAACATCTGTTCCATACATAGATATGGGTTCAGAAAAATCCATTACATCTAATTGTGGATAATGGTAGCCAAAATAAATTTGTTTATGAAGGACTTGTGAATAAATTAGGTCTTGTCACCACTCCACATCCTCAGCCCTACAATATTGGTTGGATGAAGGATGGATAGGAACTAAGGATCATTCACCAATGCAGACTCACCTACTTTATCAATCCTTTTCAAGATGAAGTACTTTGTGATGTGGCACTGCTTTCCGTAGCCAATGCCCTGTTCGAAAAACCGTTACTTATTGGATCGACATGGTACATATTAGTCACGGCTATAGAAGGTGACTGTCAAAATATGGAATCAATGGTACGACATACCAGAGCGGCAACCCACATCTACGGTTGCTATGATATCTTCCAACCAAAAAAAGAAGCTTATAAACCATGCTCAAAATTTTGCATTGATTATGATAAAGCCTCAGAATTCTAGGAAGACTGCAACAATGAGTCGACTCACTGACTAACGCATATCCTGAAAATAGAAACAGATCAACCATATTCTTGATGAATATCAGAACGTATTCAAAGAGCCAGAGGAAGTACCTATGCGTTGTCAGGTAAAACATTCCATTTAACTTGTTCCTGGTTCTTCATTACCTAAAGCATTAGTTTACAGAAGATCCATTCTTGAGAACGAAGAGATTCACAGATAAATCCAAGATTTGATCAACAAAGGTCACATCCACCCTACCTCCTCTCCTCGTGGAATTCCAGTCATCCTAGTTCCAAAGAAAGACAAGACTTGGTGCATGTGCATCGACTATCATGCTCTCAACAAGGTTTCAGTAAAGAACATGTATCCTCTTCCATGGATTCGATGAACTCATCGACAGTATGAAAGGTGCTAAGTTCTTTACAATGCTTGACCTTAAGTTGGGATATCATCAAATTTCGATCGAGTTCACCGATGTATGGAAAACGACTTTCAAGACAAAGGAAGGATTGTTTAAATGGTTAGTCATGCCTTTCAACTTAACCAATGCACTTGCAAACTTCATGAGATATATGGATTACCTTCCATGACCTTTTATAAGCAAGTGTGTCATTGTCTATCTCGACGATATCTTGATTTTTAGTCGATCCTGGGAAGAACATGTCAAACAGATTCGACAATTCTTTGACATTCTCCAACAACATTGACTATATTTGAACATGTACAAATTCTCATTTGGGATGACCAACATCAAATATTTGGGGTATGTAATTGACTCTCCACGCATTCATGTCGACCCAGAAAAAATACAGATACTCAAAGATTATCCCATTTATTGTAAAGGAAAGTATCCTATGGCTAGGGTTTAAGAGGCCATCAACGTACTGGGGTTGAAAGAGAGATGCACAATGTTCAGCAAGCATATATAAGTAAGATGAGAGATGAGAAAGGTCCGCACTTGACTAACTGAAGGCTGGTCCAAGCTTTCTCTTCAATCCTCTTCTTGCTCCTCTCGCTCCAAGAGACCTGCAAAACAAGTTATACCTTCCTCAAACCATTATGACCACATATAAGACAATGATAATCAAATAAACATAAACAAATGATCTGAATAACATCATCATATGATCAAAAACAGAGATTCAATCACACATTGAACAATTATTTGGGAAGAAGGACATCACATCTTTATTAATCCTGAAAACAAGTACAAATATACCTTCTCTTCAAGTTGGCACCTCACGAAACCTTGATCTCGTTCTACTGCTTCTCTTCTCCAAAGAACTCAACCACCAAGCTCTGCAACACAAGGGGAAGACCTCCAGGGCAAAGGTGTGGGCAAAGAGAGTCCCGATTCCTCCAGCATAACAATGCATAAATTCAAGTCCTCTCTCATGGCCTTTCCTACCTCTATTTATATGGGTGAAATAAGGTAGTTTTGTAGGTTGAAGAGGTTACAGCAGTTAAAGAAATTAAGTTAAATGACTTAACTAATTTCCAATTAACGCGTGTTTTAATATTTAAATGCTAAGAGACACATTCGCGGGTGTGTAGTAGAACAACCCGTGAATGATTCGCGACTATGTATAAGGGAAACCCGCGAATACATAGATTCACGACTTGCTACAAAGGAGATTCGCAAATGACTCGCGAGTTGTATAGAAAGATAGTCGCGGATACATCCTAACATGGCAAACATGGCAAAGTAACTAGCTGGATAGAGGTAGAATGTATTTCATAATAAGCCAAGCTATAGTTTTCTGGGCAAACCTCAATCCATAGATGTCCTTTTGTGTGCCAACATGAGGAATGTTGGCACTTGGACGGAGAGGTGCCATTCTGGTGTATAACAGATGCCCCCTAATGTGTGAGGTTAGAGGGGAAGACAATAGCCGAAATACATTATAAAGGAAACAGCTGAGTATGGAGAGAGCAGAGAATCCAAAATCGAAAGGCTCGAGTGAAGGTACCTGTAAGAGAGATAAATGTCAGAAAAACTGATCTCTGGGACATACAAGTCCATATACAAAACATCGCCATAAAGATACAGGCGGATCCAACATATGTATAACTGATGAAACTATCATGGTCACTCAATATGCAAAAAGGCACCATATCAAATCTAAAGGAGGCATGGCCACAAATGAACAAGGTGGATCCATACTCAACAATCGATCATAGCCACAAAAATACAAGGTGGATCTATGTCTCAGCAAAATGTCATATAAAGTATAACAAGGTCTTGCGCAACTTGGGCAATAGCAAAAGATGACAATGCTACTGTCGGCCCCAAGGTCTTCAATCCAGACCGCCCAAAAAGGTACGAATCCTAACCATACGAATAAAGGAGCTGAAGTCGAACATGGAGGAAACCGTTTGATTACCGGTCAATAATGAAAACTGTTAACAAACGCGAGGGAAACCACCATTAATGAAAATGGTCTCCAAGGTACCTAGTACATTCTAACAAGTGTGATTGCAAGGAATTGAAGTCGAACACTTGAAGAATCCATCGAGTAGGAGACATTAAGGTATCCCCACTACCCAATAGCGAGGGAAATTGCCATTGAGGACAACAATTCCCAAGGTACCGTCATAGAACTCTAAATCTCATCCCCAGAGCAAGATGTGTTGCAGTCGATAGGAAGAGATCCGTTGAAAGGAAGGCATTAAGGCATCCTTCATCATCCAACACGAGGTAAGTCAAAGACTAATTGGATCTGGAATTGGTACTGAATTTCATGACAAGGACACTAAAGACATGATGTAATGAACTGATACCAGGGAATGGCCGACACAAAAGGTCAAGGCAACTGCAGAATGGCCGACAAAGGTTTAATCCTTGAACAGTGAGCACGACACAAAAGTGACTTAGGCAGCTTTTGACACAAACGGACCAACGAAACAAATCTGCAATGTAGGAGACATTGAAAGATTCCCCATATAATTTGAAAAAAGACCAACTGGAGGAGTAAGAAAACTCTGAATCAGGATAAAATCAAAAGACTAGGACCCAACGGTTGATAGACTCAAAACTAGTGCTTTGTTCAAGGAAACAAGACTTGCTGCCATGATGTAAAAAGACATGGAAATAAACCTTCCCCTTCCCTTCTTTCTTGTAAAGGTTTAACGAGTCCAAGAAAGCAAACTCGGGACCATCTTCATTTTTTGACAAGCTCGAAGAAAATAAAGAAGAATTCTTGATAAGGCACTAATTCATGGATTTTATGAGCCCGAACTAGTACATGCTCGACGATGTTTTCATAGTTTAGAGAGTTTGAAAACTCCAAAGAAGACTCTAGGGGGGGTCCTTTTTCGTACAATTTAGTCTCCTGAGGCCGAAAAAGTATAAAACAAACCAAAGAAGAACTCTCTTAACTTTCGAAGAAGAAAAGGCGCACCTTTTTTGTACTTAGTCAGGAAGGTCCGAAAAAGGTTAAATTACCACCTACCCAACGCTCCTTCAAAAGCAGCATATAACCTGAGTTTTACAAGTGTGAAGGAAGGCAAGCTCACTCAGAAAGATCCATTTGATTACGAGAAATGGGGCTTACAACAATAAAATCGATGCTTTGTTCTTTAAGGTTTAACGAGCATGACAAAGACACATGTTGGCTGCTATGGGCAGACCCGGGTTTACTATTACCAACCAACAACACCCCTAGATCACTGGCCCTTTCGGCGACAGACCACAAAGCGGCCTGAAGTCTCACTCGAAGTGACTCTAATGGGTTGGCCAAGGACTCAAGTGTCTTGGACCGGGTTCTGTGGCAATCCCACTGGTGTCTTGCAGCTCTCCCAGCTGCGGTCTCTCCTCTGCGCGTCGCGAGATCTCCTGCTCGCGTCGCGCGATTTCCTCGTCTCGCAACTCTTCTAGCCGCAGGATATTCCTTTATACCGCCGCTCGATTCTCTCCTGCGGTGCGCACTTTCTCAGACCCGCGATATCTCCAACCTTATCGCATCGCCGCAAACGGTGCGACACGCAGTTCCTGCCCAACGCTAAGTCCTTCACCTGCGGTATCGCGCACCGCAGCTCCTCTGCCGGTGCGGTATCACCTCTCTGTGATATCCTACCTCCGCGGTTTAGCGCACTTAGCGTTGCTCGTGTCTACGTGTAAGACTTAACCTACAAGGCTATTCGATACAGCAATAGAGACTGTTATACGCAAAGCATAAATGAACCATAAACAGCATGCCAAAGATGTTAACCTATATTTACTCTTCTATATTGCTGTGAACTGATTAACACATTCATTCATTAAACTGTAAACAAGTCCATGAACTGATTGAGAAATGCATAGGTAAACATAACACATAAACCGATCGCATAACACTGATTTTAACGTGGTTCACCTCCAGGATGGAAGTTACGTCCAAAGAACTGTGTTTTTATTATAGCTCAGGGGAAGGTAAAACACAGTTCTGCTGCACCGGATATGCAACTTAAGATCTTCTCTCTTAGATCTCTTTTCTCTCTATATTGCTCTCCTACAATATACTCTTCCCTCTCTGTCGAACCCTGCGGATCGTTACATACATATTCTATAAGCCAGCTACTGGTTACCGTAAGATTGCTACCGCTGATAACAGAACCAGAGCTAGGCTTTTACAACAATCTAATAATCTGCAAAACACTACTACGGACTGAATGAACCAACTACTTAGCTAACAAAATGACTAGCTAGCTCTTCAACCCGCCAACCCTTTTACAATACAAAATATATTCTTATATAGGCAGCCTGAAGGTCTTGCCATTACAACACTGTGGGCCTGTCCCAACAGTAAACCAAACCCTAAATAGTGATAGTCGGCCATATCTGTACTTGAGGTAGCCGCTTTCCGTCACACCACAGCTCTCTGCAGTCTTCCATGCTTCCCGGCACTGATCATGGGTACTATGCACCGCTTCTCTTTTCTGTCCTTCGTCTTCAATGCTTCAGCCTCGTTGCTCCTTCTCCTTTATGAGGGTCGCTGAGCCCTCCTATCTTTCGCCGCTGCCTTCAATGCAGTGGTTGAGCTCTCTCTTCTCGGCCGCTTAGGTACCGTTGCCTTCTTGACTTTTCTATCTTAAAAGTCATGGTTTCCGGCTCTGCTCTCCAGCTGGAAACGTGCTACGGCGTCGTAGCTCTGTCTTAACTTCTTTCCGCCAAAACTAGCAGCTTCTTCTGTAGCTGCGGGACCCTGCTCCAACAGTCCCCTAACACTTACTTGTGGCTTGTCCTCGAGCCACCTGCATCGGGCTTCTCCTGTTGTAGCTTTGCCTTGGATTCCTGCGAAGCCCTTTGCAACCTGTCATGAAGTCCTGTGACTTCCTTCTGCATTACTTCGACACTCTCTTTATAGTTTATGTAACTTGATTCGCTGGGGTCTCTTATCCTTCCTGCCCAATGTCATGGTTTCGCTTTCTTCGCTCCTTAAACCTTTTAAGAGCCTGCTAGTGTTTGAGAGGTTTTCTACAGATATCCTTTCCTCTTTATCTGGGTTAGAACTTTTATCACAAGGAAAGTCTGTATCTTCCAGCCTTCTCAAACATTTCATTCAGCCTGGAGCCTTGTATATGAAGGAGGGGCAAACCATGAATTCCGTTCCGAGAACAAGCCTTTTCCTGCCTCCAGGAATTCGACCGACTGCTGGGTTTGCTGTCCTCTTCCACTTCTCTTCTCTTCGAAGTGCTCCAGGTACCCATGCTGCCTCTGATCATCAGATTTTTGTTGCGTTGCCTCCGTAATCTTTGGTGCTTTTCTTAGCTGATCAGATAGGTTGGCGACCTTCTCCCGTTGCTTTCTTTTTCTCATTTTTACTTTCCACCTAGCGGGAGATTTATTCTCATCATTCTTCTGCTCTGCTTTCTTATCTTCAGTGATCGGCTCGGCGTTCTTCTTCTCCTTAGCAGAGATTTTGGTGACAACTTCTACTTTTGGTGCTTGACTCTTCATCCTTAGCAGATGTCTGATTTGTGTTGTACTTAATTTCACAACCCTGGGCGACGTCGTCATGGCGGACCTATGGCCACCAGGGTCAAAGCGTCTCAGCATGCCTTCTAGAGGTTCGTCCTCGAACATAACCCACTCAGTACAAATAGCAGACGTGCACTGGCTGCAACTTCTGAAAATCACAGCACTTCTGTAACCACTTAGCTCTGGACACAGAACTCTTAACAACTTAGCTCTATGGCTCTCGGTTTTTCTGCAAATGTAACCGTCTCAATTGAATACTTTATGCTTTTATGCCCAATACGCTAATCCCGGATGCAACGGCCATCTAGACTGGACCCGTCAGTCGTCATTAATGCCTGGACAAGACCACACCCACCATTCGTTCCCTAATAAATGCGGAAATCCAATCGAATTTCCCTCGAAGCGTGCGTGCACAAGCGTCGGTCTCGTCAGAGATTTGCCAAATCTGGAAACATTAATTATACTGCTGCCAAATCTACGGTAAGATATACCGGTTATTACCTCATTAACTACCTGTCAGCTACTAACCTAACTGGCCTTTGTCGTTTTGCAAAACTAAGTACGTGGCACGGGGAAACATCGCGCTGCTGCGATGAGACTCCACATCACCTGCATAAAACAAAATTTTTTATTTTATTTTATTTTTCCAGTGTAGACTTGTTCCCGGCGTGATGCCTCCTCTCAACTACACTGGACATCTGCGCCGCCATAAACTGGCTAATCTAGGGCTGAGAGGTGGGGTGGCTATCACTATAGGGCTTAAGCCTACTGCCATTAATCCATGTGGGTAAAAGCTCCCCATTCAGCTGGCTGAGCTGAATGGCACCTCCCTATCTAACTTGCTGTATCTGATATGGCCCCAGCCAATGTGTCTTGAACTTCCCTGGAAACTTAATGAATTTGATATCATAGAGGAGCACTAGGTCTCCCATCTGGAAAGTCTTATTCTTAATGTGTCTGTCATGCCAAGCTTTTTCTTATGCCTTCTGCACTTTCTGATGGAATCCGGCAATGAATCTGTCTTCTTCTAAGGCAAGCAGCTGTGCTAACCTTTCCTTGACTGTGTCTGTATCAGTCATCTCGGTAATCTGAGAAATTCTTAAACTGGGAAGAATATACTCCATAGGCATAACAGCCTCCTGTCCATACACCAAGCTGAAAGGTGTGTGTCCTGTAATTTTCTTGCATGTGGTCCTGTACGCCCATAATACAGCATTAACTCTGAGGTCCCAATCATTCCTTTGGCTATTGCAGATCTTAGTAAGAGCATTTTCTAAAATCTTGTTAAAGGCCTCCACCGTACCATTAGCCTGTGGGTGGTAGGGAGTGCTCTTATGGTGCTGAATCTGGAATTCTTCTGTCAATGCCTCAATAGTGTTGTTCAAGAAATGTGTGCCTTGATCACTCATCAAAATTACTGGGCATCCAAATCTACTGATGATGTTTTCAAAAAGGAACTCTGCGGCCGTGGCAACATCGCAATTTCTTACTGCTTTGGCCTCTGCCCATCTGGTGAGGTACTCTGTTCCAGTGATAATATATCTCGCACTAGTGCGCTTTCCTGGTGGGTTGATAGGACCCACAAAATCTATAGCCCATTTTTCAAATGCGCGCAACGTGACCTGCAGTCGCAGCGGCATTTCATCGCATCGCGAGGGTTTTCCTACCCTTTGGCAGATATCGCAACATCTGCAAAAGTCCTTGGTGTCTTTATGCAATGTAGGCCACCATAATCCCGCCTCTAGGATTTTCTGCGCAGTCGGCTTTCCTGCGAAATGACCTCCTGCGGTTTCTGAATGTGCCTCTCTCATAATAGCGTCTTTTTCGTGCGGCATCACACATCGGCGCAGAACTTCATCCGGGCCTAACTTGTATAGGTGTTCTGCGATGAGGGTGAAGTCTGCTACTTTAACAACCAACTGCTTCTTTTGCTGCTTAGTAAACTCGTCAGGTGCTACTCCCATAGTGAGGAATTGAATAATATCGGCATAGTACTCGTCTGCGATCTGGATGGAAAATAGTGGCACATCTGGCAGATTGTCATCTAGGTTACTTGGCTCTTCTCCTGAGTCTATCCTCGACAGATGATCAGGTCCTGCATTCAGTATTCCTGGTTTCACAATGATTTCAAAATCATACTCCTGAAAGAGGAGTAACCATCTGCAGATTCTTCCCCCTAACACTGGCTTATTGACCAAATACTTTAACGTGGAATGGTCAGTGAACATCTTAAACGAGGCACCCAACAGGTAGTGCCTGAACTTCTAGAGCGTGTACACCATAGCTAGGCCTTCTCTTTCAGTTGTGGTGTAGTTCTTTTCTGTTGTCGAGAGCTTTCTGCTAGAGTATGCGATATGATGGTCAATGTCCCCTTTTCCTGGTTGTGTTAAAACAACCCCTAATGCGATGCCAGACGCATCCACATGTACATGAAATGGCTTAGTCCAATTTGGAAATACTAAGATGGGTGCTGTAACCATCTTTTCCTTAAGTGTGTCTAGACTCTGCTGACATTCCTCATTCCATAGGAATTTTACATCTTTCTTGAGCAATTTCTCCATTGGTGCTGTAATCTTTGCATAGCCCTTGATGAACTTTCTGTAGTACCCGGTATGACCAAGTACTGTCCTCAGTTGCTTGACTGAATTGGGTGCTGGAAGGTTTACAATGATGGTGATCTTCGCGGGATCTACCATCAAGCCTTGTCTACAAACAATGTGACCCAACAAAATACCAAATGGTGCACAAAATATACATTTCTTCAAGTTTAGAGAGATCTGATACTGCCTACATTTCTCTAGCATCAATCTTAAGTCTCCTATATGTTTGTCGATTAGTCCAAATACAGTCCAATCATCAAAATATACTTCTAAGAATTTATGAATGTATTCTTTAAATACAGCAACTACTACTCTAGAAAATATAGCTTGTGCATTCTTAAGACCAAAGGGCATTACCGTATACTGGAACGAGCCCCATTCTGTTGCAAAGGTGGTCTTGGACCGATCTTCTAGATGTATTCTGATCTGATGGTAGCCTGAAAAGCCATCAGTGAAGGAGTAGACCTCCTGTCCTCCCACGTTGTCTAATACCTCATCAGTGAATGGTGTCGAAAATGGATCGTGAAGTGATGCATCGTTGAGCTTGCGCAAATCAACACAGATCCTGATGTCTCCTTTTGTTTTCTTTTCTTGTACGACCATGGGGCTAACCCATTCGCTTTCTTCTACCGGCTCAATGATGCCTGCTATTAGCATCTTATCGATTTCATCCTTTACTTTCTCTTTGTAGCGCGGATTCAATCTGTATGGGCGCTACTTAACTGGTCTAGCATCCTCCTTCAATGGTATCCTCATAACTCCCAGGTCTCCAACTATTCCCTTCATCTCTGTGAACTTGGTGGGAAATAGGTCCTGATAGTTATGTAACAAATCTGCAATCTGTCCAACTGTTTCATCGTTCCAATAGTCTCCAATAGAGGCAAACTTAGGTTCTGCGTCTGTGCCAATATTGATCTTTTTAATCTTGATAGGCTCGGTGATTGCTAGAATCTCTAACTGTGGTCCCCCAACATCGCGAGTTCCTTCTGACTCCGGAATGTTGGTGTTGCTAGGACCCTCATCCTCATCCTTATCTTCATTGTCTGGCTTTGCTGCGAAATTATAGCACTCAAGCGCGTCTTGCAACTGGATGGCCCACTCAGGTTGAGCCTGCTCTGAGATGGTACAGTCTTCGAATATCTTGATCTTAATTATGTCTAGGGCCTGAGCAACACTTGGATGTTCTGATTCAAACGCGAAGGTGAGTAGGAAACTGTCTGTCATAAGTGACCATGTGGTCGTCCCCTTGCGCAACTCGGTCTCTGTGTACCAGTTCCTTGGAAATGTGTCCAATGTGTGAATGAATCTATGAACCCATTCATCCTCGGGAATGTCCAACCAGTTCTGTTCACATGTCTGGATGTGTGTCCTGGGGTCAGTTTCTCCTGTGTACTTCTGCTGGACATACTCTTTGTCGACAGAAAATCTGATCGCCATCAAATTTTTTAATATCATCCCATGAGGCGATATTTTCTTTATGCGCATACCACCATCTTGCAGGTGTGGCTCGTACTGCAAGGTCCATAGCTACAATCCTCTGCTCATAAGGAATCTGTTGCTCAAACTACTCAAAGAAGTCCTGGGTATCTATCAGACCATGATATGATGGAATCTCAGTGATCTCTGCGCCAATCCATCGCAGTGACTTGCTCATAAACGCACATCTGCGCGGTGAGACTTCGTAAAGTCTGTTCTGCCAGTTTTCTAGGCCCACATCAGAATCCGATGCACATGAGCTGTCGCATCGCCAACTAATGTTCCCTTTTGCTGTTGGATTGATGTAGTCATTCTGGTTCGCAGTCATCTGGTAGAGACTGTCTATGTTATGTGCCTCTTCCTCTGCTCGGATAGGTTCGATGTATCTAGGACCCTAGTGAGGATCCAACGGTGCGATGACCCGGATCTGCGCATCCTCAAAGGTCATTTGTCTTCTCTTTAGGTCAATGACAGCCTTGCTACCGATCGCCCAATCGATACTTAATAATGCTGGATACGAGCGACTATCGCCAATGATATCTATAACCTTGAAGTTCGCAAAAGTGCGAACTCCATCAATGTCAACTGGCACCTGTGGCAGTCGACCCAATGGTGATACTTGCTGCTGATTGGCTAATCTCAGGTGGATAGGGGATCTGACTAACTGAGGGTTACCCATCTGTTCCCATGTCTGCTTAGTTAGAACGTTCACCTCTGATCCCAGATCTAAGACGACTTCATCCATTTCGAACTCTCCAATCTGTGCTGTGAGCTTCATCTCTCTTCCAGTCCTTGTGTGTCCTGTAATATTATGAACAGCGCGATGTGCACTGCCCGAGAGAGAGGGTTGATGACACTGATCTATGATGCGCTGTAGCTCGCCGATAGCTTTTTCATTTCTCAAGAGTTTCAAGCAACTGCGAAGGAAGGATTGTATACTTCCTGTCGATTCATCCTCGTCGCATCTTCCTGATGTGGTAGTCTGCGGTATCTGTTCGGGGTTATCGCCATACGGTTCTTGCTGTGGTATGCCCCTAGACGGCGGTACCTACGATCCTGATTGCGTAGATTCATCAAAGGAAGCCTTGGCTTCATGAAATGTCTCTTTATTCTTCTGTAGGTCGAGTGCTGTTGCTTTACTAGGAGCTCTGCGCACCCACTCCTGACTTGTGTTCTTTTCGGTCTCCTGCGATGTCCCACTGGTGGAAGCACCGCTACGAGTCACAATATTGACTCTTAGTTCTGGTTCTGCCTGCTCAACAGCAATAAGCTGGATGTTCTGGTGTACTGCTGGCTTAGGGTCTTTGATCTTAGCTATCAAGGTAGGGCACTCCTCTATGGTATGATCATATGATTTGCAGTAATTACAAGTAGTAGTGGGGCTCTGACAGTCCCTAGCATAGTGTCCTACCACTCCGCAGTTATAACAAGTGATTGGTCCACGACCATGGCCAAAACCTTCTCCTCTGCCGAAGCCTTCTCCTCGTGCAAAGCCTCCTCCACGGCCTCGTCCTTTAAATCCTCCTCCACGGCCACCATACGTCGGATCAGGCTGTGGTCCTGCTGCTGGACCCTGTGTTTCTGCTTGGACTCTGTATGCGTCATGTTTTCTATCTAACATGAGATCATAAGCACGGAAATTCTGTTCATCATGTCCGACAGAACTGCAGAAGACACAGTATAGGTTCTTAGGTGTCTGTACATACTTCTGAAGCAAAGGGCATTGCTGAGGTGGGTGTCCTTGTGTTTTGCATATTTCACACCATGGCCCTTGCGTTCGTGGTAAGGGGTTAGGAACCCCTGACGCTAAGTATTCTGCAAAGACTGGACAGTTATCTTTGGTATGACCCTGTGCTCTACATCGTAAGCACCATATGTCTTGCATAACCTCTTTTCCTTTCTTAAGTTAGTGTATGTGTAACGTGAGGTTGGCCAACTGGTTCTATGGAGTTGTCATGCCTGCACTGGTTTCAGCTAAGGGTGAATCTTCTAGCTTCATCGCCATCTCCAACGCGTCATCCTGCGTTTGGAGTTTCTGCTGCATTAATGGCAATCTGATGTGAGGGAGCATCGCTATGATAAACCATTCCTTATGCTGCTCCGGCGCAAACTCAAAACTTACTTGGTCTATAAGAGCTTTGAATTTCTGGTCAAAGTCCCATACTGATTCTGATGGTAGCTGCTTAATATCCTTGAGCTCTGTAATGCACTGAGACTCAGACTTAGGTTTCTTGAACTCTTTAATCGTGGCGTTCTTGACCTAGGAAAGTGTCTTGGGTAGTGTGGTATACTTTATGTACCATGTTAAAGCTCGATCTCTGAGTGTAGTGACCAACTGTACAAGTTTAAGGTTATCGTCGTTGATTGTTTTAATGGTCCACATAGCTTCACATAGAAACCAATGCTGTTCCGGGTCCTCTGCTCCTGTACCCTTAGAGGTAGGTAGCTTCATATCATCTCCCATTCTATTTCTCTATGTTAGGTTCTGATTGACTGGATTACTTCCACTCAGCGGTGTAGGTGAAGGTGATGTAGCTGTAGTAGGTACTGTCTGTGAGATACTGGATGGAGTACCTACGGGATTACTCTGAGTCCCAGTCTGTTTCTGTGGGGTATAGGGATGGTATGGAATACCCCCCTCCGGTTCTTCTATGGTACTAGGACTCGGTTGCCTACTATTGTCTGAACTATCTCCAAATACAGGAGAACCGAAAGCTACTTTATATTTCTTGCCACTGCGTGTTCGTCCAATGTCATCAAAATCACTTTCAAACTCTTGTGACATTACTATCTGTACTTATTCATCTGAAATCATGTCCATTACTCCTTTTTCATGTAGCAGCATTTTAATGGACAAGTTTAGAGATTTTAGGTACTTACCATGATATCCTTTGAAGAAGTACCGCTCAGCTTCGCTGAAGCTTTTTCTTTGGTCAACTGCAAATTCTGTTACAAAGCCTCCTAACACACTCGCAAGCCAGAAGTCCACTGCTCTCGTAAGGGGATTGTCGAGTCTCTGTACGGTCTGAATCAGCTCCGGTGTCCAGACAATGTTTCTTTTCTTCTTGAATATGTTCCTCTCTGTCAACTTGGATAACCAGTCGAAAAGCTCGTTTCCATAGGTCGCAAAGAATATAGCGTGTATATCTGAAGCGATATGCTTTTGTAACCAGTCCTCTGTGCTCAGTTTAGGGCTCTGATTTTCTTTCTAGGAAAACTCCCTTAGGTTTGAATCCAGCCACTGGTGAAACTCTTCTCTGGTAGGATGCCAACAGAACATTAGCGCTCAGTTGTTCAAAACTGGCAATGGAACCATTTGTTGGCTGCTATGGGCAGACCCGGGTTTACTATTACCAACCAACAACACCCTCAGATAACTGGCCCTTTCGGCGACAGACCACAAAGCGGCCTAAAGTCTCACCCGAAGTGACTCTAATGGGTTGGCCAAGGACTCAAGTGTCTTGGACCGAGTTCTGTGGCAATCCCACTGGTGTCTCGCAACTCTCCCAGCTGCGGTCTCTCCTCTGCGCGTCACGCGATCTCCTGCTCGCGTCGCGCAATTTCCTCATCTCGCAACTCTTCTAGCCGCAGGATATTCCTTTATACCACTGCGCGATTCTCTCCTGCGGCGTGCACTTTCTCAGACCTGCGATATCTCCAACCTTATCGCATCGCCGCGCACGGTGCAACACGCAGTTCCTGCCCAACGCTAATTCCTTCACCTGCGGTATCGCGCACCACAGCTCCTCTGCTGGTGCGGTATCACCTCTCTGTGATATCCTACCTCCGCGGTTTAGCGCACTTAGCGTTGCTCGTGTGGACGTGCAAGACTTAACCTACAAGGCTATTCGATACAGCAATAGAGACTGTTATACACAAAGCATAAATGAACCATAAACAGCGTGCCAAAGATGTTAACCTATATTTACTCTTCTATATTGTTGTGAACTAATTAACACATTCATTCATTAAACTGTAAACAAGTCCATGAACTGATTGAGAAATGCATAAGTAAACATAACACATAAACCGATCGCATAACACTGATTTTAACGTGGTTCACCTCCAGGATGGAAGTTACGTCCACAGAACTGTGTTTTTATTATAGCTCAGGGGAAGGTAAAACACAGTTCTGCTGCAACGCATATGCAGCTTAAGATCTTCTCTCTTAGATCTCTTTTCTCTCTATATTTCTCTCCTACAATATACTCTTCCCTCTCTGTCGATCCCTGCGGATCGTTACATACATATTCTATAAGCCAGCTACTGGTTACCGTAAGATTGCTACCGCTGATAACAGAACTAGAGCTAGGCTTTTACAACAATCTAATAATCTGCAAAACACTACTATGGACTGAATGAACCAACTACTTAGCTAACAAAATGAATAGCTAGCTCTTCAACCCGCCAACCCTTTTACAATACAAAATATATTCTTATATAGGCAGCCCGAAGGTCTTGCCATTACAACACTGTGGGCCTGTTCCAACAGTAACCCAAACCCTAACTAGTGATAGTCGGCCATATCTGTACTTGAGGTAGCCGCTTTCCCTCACACCACAGCTCTTTGCAGTCTTCCATGCTTCCTGGCACTGATCATGGGTACTATGCACCGCTTCTCTTTTCTGTCCTTCGTCTTCAATGCTTTAGCCTCGTTGCTCCTTCTCCTTTATGAGGGTCGCTGAGCCCTTCTGTCTTACGCCACTTCCTTCAATGCAGTGGTTGAGCTCTCTCTTCTCGGCCGCTTAGGTACCGTTGCCTTCTTGACTTTTCTATCTTAAAAGTCATGGTTTCCGGCTCTGCTCTCCAGCTAGAAACGTGCTACGGCGTCGTAGCTCTGTCTTAACTTCTTTCCGCCAAAACTTATCTTTCCGCCAAAACTAGCAGCTTCTTCTGTAGCTTCGAAATATTTTTCATGTTTTGGTCCAGAGCATGAAAAAGAGAAAACTAAGCTCATACCGGGGGTTCCTTTTCCGTAAGTTTAGTCCCTTAGGTCCGGAAAAGAGATAAACCTATGCCTGAGAATACTCTTCTCAATTCAGTAGAAAAGAGAGGGATCCTTTCTCATATTATTCCACATGGTCCGAGAAAGAGATAACCTACCACCAATGTGGATGCCCATTCACATATTCTTATCGAGCCTGAATGGACAAGTTTACTCGGCAGTCAAGTCTATTTTGAGGAGTCAAACTTGGGCCTAAAGAAACTCATAATATTTCCCGTGAAGTTTTAACGAGTCTGGAAAATTCAACTCGTGGCCTCCTTACTGTTTTTAACGAGCTCGAAGGAAAGCAAAAAGAATGCTCTAAATGCGAGGAGACGAGTGTCATAGACAGGAGAAACTAGTTCCAAGCGCAAGGAACAGACCTATGCATAATGCAAGGAAAGTGAGCAAGATAAGGACACTCGGGGAACGTCTCCTCAAGGTAAAGGGTGTCAAGTTGCAAAGGCAAAATGATACAAGGCTTAGCGAGGATGAGAACAAAGATGAGGGCTTATACAACAAGCTAAAAGCGTGGAAGCCGGCATCAGGCTCATAAGCGCGAGAAGGGCACATGCAAATGCAATTACGACTTGAACAACAAGGTGAGGCTAGTAAACAGTTGTGAACCCAACTACAAATCCTGTCTCCAAGAAACAATAACATTAGAATCATATTCAGAAGAAACGATCCGATGCGGGTCACTTTGGTAGAAACACATGTGACTTTGCTATCTTCTATAAAAGGTAAAGTCAAGGTAGAATCAACCGAAGAAGATTCTATAGAACCAAGGCTCGAGGGTTTATAATCAGTAAGATCAACCTCGGAAGGAGAGCAAAAATCGACAAGGGAGATAGAGTCTGCAAGAACAAACTCAATATCACAGGAGTTGAAAAATTCATAAGAAAAATCAAACTCATCAGGATCACTGACTTGCTCTTCGAAGAAAGAGTCAAAAGACTCAACAAGACCAACATCAAAAGAAAGGTCAGGCTTACTAGGAAAATCAGGGTTAGACTTAGTCACAACTGAACCAACATCCAAAAGAAGGTCAGACTGTATCAAATACTCGAGGAAGACTTCATCCAAAGGAAGGAGATCATCCGAGATAGGACACATGTCTAAACTTTCAAAAGGATCAATAGATTGGAGAACAGGCTCCACAGTTTGTATAGGATGACTCACCTGATCAACTGCTGGGACCAAGTCTCGAGAAGGTAAGCATGAAAACAAAGGCTGCTTCTCAGTAGCAATTGAACATAAAGGACAAGAGGCCACATAGTTCACCTGTGGCGGGACAGTGTCTATAGAAACACTGGGAACCAATAAAGGAAAGACCTGGTCTCGAGTTGGGTCAGGAGAAGGATCAAGAAAATCCAACTGATCAACAGTGACAATTTATTCGCCATGATTAAAGTACATCACACGAAAGAATGTTGACACCACAGCTTGCATGGCATAGACATAATCACGTCCGAGGAGCGTATTAAAGTCCAAGGGGTCTTCTATCACCATGAAGTCAACTAAGACGATATTCCCACCCAAAGTAACAGGTGTTTGAGCAAGAATTCCCAAGGCTATACAAGTTCTTCTATCAAACGCTAGTAACTGACTAGCAGTCGACATAAGGCTGGGAGATCCCATGCCTCGCCAAGCACGAGCAGAAAAAATACTAACTGAGGCTCCTTCATCAACAATAGAACGAGCAATCGTATATGGTTCAACTTTGACCTTTATCTGGAAAGGTGCATTAGAAGGAAGGCGCGGCTCAACTAGGCTATCCCAATCAAAGGAAGTAATCCGAGAGCTTGGTGGGGGTTGATCCGAAGCAAGTTCAGTGCCCCCTTGTTCAGTAAGTTCTGAACTAGCATTGAAGAAAATGTGACTAGTAGACACTTCACTCTCCAAGGGAAGAGTGGGGTTGATCGATACTGGAATCGATTCAACCGCTTCGTGAAAGTCATTCTCCAAAGGGAGAGTGGGATTGACCAAAAATGACATTGGTTCAATCACATTAAGATCACTCTCCGAAAGAAGAGTGGGATCGACCAAATCTAAGATTGGTTCGACCACTTGATCAACCAAAGGTTGAGTAAGTTGTTGAGAAACTATAGGGTGTTCTTGAGAAGAAAATCCATGAGTCTTGGACCACACTCGTCACACCTCTGCGATAGCAGGGCATAGGTGAGTAAGATGATCTCCCTGGCAAAACACACAAGGGAACTTAAGATGATGCTTCAAATGACCAGTTTTCTCAACTGAGTCAACATGACTAGCAGTGGCTGACTGTTTGCTCTCAACATGACCTACAGAGGATGAGAGTTTGCCCCCAGCATGAACTACAGATGTTAGGTTTCTGGGTCCAACCTCACTAAGAGAGGCTGGTTGTTGATAGACTATAGAATGTTCAAAAATGGGATGACCATGAATCCAAACTCTTCACACCTCCGAGATAAAAGGGCATTTATAAGTAAGGTGGTCTCCCTCACAAAGCTTACAAGGAAACTTGGGCTTATGTTTTGAACGGATAGTCTTTTCAACAGTGTCAACATGACTCGCAGTGGCTGACAGATTGTCTTCAACATGAACAACAGAGGCTGAGAGACTGCCCCCAGCATGACTTGCATAGGCTGAGAGACTGGGTCCAACATGACTTGCAGAGGTTGGACGGGCACCATCAACATGAACAACAGAGGCTGAATGGTTAGGATCAACATGCTTTGCAGCAGTTGAGTGTGTGCCCCCAGCGTGAACAACAAAGGCTGGGTGGATAGGTCCAACTTGAACAACAGAGGTTGGATGGGGAGGTTCAACTTGAAAACCAGAGGTTGAACAAGTGTCTTCAGCATAAACAACAGAGGCTGAGAGACTGGATCCGACATGACCTGAAAAGGTTGGAAGGATCCTACCATCATGATCGACAGATGCTAGATGGTGAATATCAACTTGACTTGTAGAGGTTGAATGCGGAGGTTCAACTTGAACACCAGAGGTTGAACGGGTGCCTTCACCATGAACAACAGAGGCTGAAAGACTGGATCCGACATGACCTGGAAAGGTTGGAAGGATCCTACCATCATGATCAAGAGATGCTAGATGATGAAGATCAACTTGACTTGCAGAGGTTGAGTGCTTAGATCCAACATGCCCTGCAGAGGTTGGATGGGTGCCCCCAGCATGGACAACAGAGGCTGGGTGGTGAAGTTCAACTTGACTTGCAGAGGTTGAACGGGTGCCCCCTTGCTTATGTTCCTTCTTCTTATTCCTCTTTCTTTTACTCCTTTTAGACTGCCGGTTACTAGTATCAGTACTTTCATCGCATGAGGTAGAAGGAGGAGGAGAATCAACTACAGGTGAAGGGGAAGCAGTGTTTTGATGCTCTTGATATAAGGAGCTTACTTGAGAAGCATCAGGAGCATTCAGGACAGTTGGAGTGGAAAACAACCACAACGGTAGCCCTAGGGTGAATCCAGGAAGATTCAGGGTGGCCATCAAGGGAACACCAACATTCCCCGTGAGAGGAATAGTGCAAGGAGTTCTCAGCATGGGGATCTCTTGGTTGGTGTTCAAAGGGGTGTTAGCCATAATTTCAAAACAAGAGACAAAGTCGTAGGTTGATAGGCAACCAAAATTACAAAGCATACACCTAAAGGCACACTAAGTACAGACAAACCACACAGCACTCACTAAAAATTCCTAAAGCCAAATAGACAAATAGGTATAAGATGTACTTTCCAGAAGAAAGCTGATAGACAGTTACTTGGCATCCCTGTAGATGTTCTTAGGCACAAGCGGAGGAATCACCCACCGCCCTCCCACACTTTCTACTGGGGTTACCTTCCAAGTCCTTCCAAGGTCAACCAGAAATAACCTTCCAGTGTACCTGTGTATGAATCCTAGATGTCAAAGAGACTAAAGGCTACCTTAACTACACCAACAGTCTGGGGGGACAGTCGTCAGCCAAACTCGTACGCATGGGCAGGGTAGCTGAGCCTGAAACTCTGTCTAGGACAGAATCCCCAGATGCGTAAAAGTCCTGAGTTACGTTTTGACAAGGATTCGGAGGGTTATCCCCTCTGTCCAAGCCTCCACGCGGCCTAGTGCTTAACTCCCGTTTGAGAGGAGCTTCCCAGATACATTCGATGAAGTCAAGGATTTACCTAATGAAAGGTCCACTACGTCTGAGTTTTATAACTTGTGGGAAGTTTACACTTCCTAGCCCACAAGTCTAGCCTAAGCTGGTTGGTGTATGACCCTATAAAATAAAACTTACTAGTAAATTTTAAAATTATATCGTTTATTTTAAGGGCTATTTTTAGTCAGAGGGTAAATGGCATGAAACTTATGTGGTGTTTTGACTCAAAGATGAAACAAAATGACTAAGCAAAGAGAAATGAAATGCAAAAAGCAAAAACTATTCTCTTTATATTTTCAAATAGAAAACTTGAAAGCCAAAAAAGAACAAATTCTTTTTATATTTTTTTAATTTTTTCAAAAACAATGATATGCCATGCAATCTAGATTAAAAAACCTAATCTACATGCATATAAAGCAAACATGTGTTTTTGTATTTTTCTTTTATAAATGCAAAAGAAAAATCAGCCTATCAACTAATGCAAGCAAGTACTGAAAGCAAAGAAAATAGACAACTACTCTACTCCCCACAAACAAAACCCTAGGTTTCCCTAAAGTTAGATATCAACCTCTCTTGAAAAAGAAAGCTTACGACAGTAAATAAGCCCACAACTTTGGAATGAAAAGACCAAGCAAATAAGACTGATATAAACAAAGGTCAGGAAGTCCCAAGCATCAATCTAGACCTACAAACAAAGGCTGCTCAGTACCTTGTCCAACAAGGTCAAGCCAAAGAAGGAGGTGAGGGGGAACAAGCAGCAAAAAAAAGTTCTTTTTAATTTTCTTTTATAAATGGAAAAGAAAACTACCTACAAAACAAAAGCATGCAGATAACAAGAACAAAGCAAAAGGAACTTTGCTATGCAACCACCAACAAACTCTAAAAAGCCCTAAAGTCAGTATAAATCCTACTTGGAAGGAAGGCTTGTATAAGAGACAAGACCACTATTTTGGCACGATGAAGCTAACCATCACAACAAGAAGGAAACCAACACCAACAAGCTTCTGAAATCAAACAAAGATCACTAACAGAGTCTAACCATAAACATAAGCCAAAAACCATACCAAGCAAAGGAGGCAGGAGGAAAGAGCAAAGAACAAACCCTAATGCTATAAAAGGGATTGCCACAAAGACAAAGAACAACCAAAAAGGATGACACTAACTCCCTAGATCCATACACCTGCAGAAGACCATAAAAGACCTACCATGCATCTAAAATGCACTATACTTTAAGTAAACTTGGATCTAATAAACTGCATAAAAAGAACAAACTGAAGCAAACAGGCTGACAGAACCAACAGACAACCAATCAAGGAAGGCTAGGAACCCTAGCTTGGGTGCATACAATGACAAAAACCACTGTAGACTTATAAAGGCAAGTGACAACTAGTCATTGTCAGAAGACAGACTGGAAAACAGAGCCCAAGACCTTAACCACAGATCTGGACAGAGACACTTGAACCAACAACCCAAACAGGCCAAACTACTTCAGCAGGCAAGCAAAAATAATCCAAGCAAAAGAGACTCAAAGGCTTTCGAAAAAGCAGGAAATGTGATCACCAAAGATCTTCAGACAAGCTACTGCATCCATAAAGAAAATCCACACACAAATAGGGATTACCCAAAGAAGGGGACAAGAAAAACTTAACTTAAAAATCCCTACTTCCAGGAGTATTCAAGACTGTCTATAAGGACAACTCACGAATGACTCGCGACTGTCCAGTGCAGCAACCCGCGAATGCAAACTTGTATTCGCGACTATTTAGAAGAACAACTCGCGAATAGGTAGAAAAATCCCAAAAAGGTCAAAAAACTACCCAAAGAAGGCAGGGGAAGTGTGTAATCAGACTAATAAGGTGTTCCTAAGTGGCAAGAAGGACATGAGACCATGCAACAGGCTGAAAGAAATTAAG